>JAQGAK010000425.1:0-81740 GCA_034696945.1 Lipothrix lubbocki
TTTGTTACTTTTTGCTAAACCAATGAAACACCGAGGACGACCGGACGTACGCGTTTCTTCATTTTAATATACTGATAAAAAATATGGTATGCAATGCACATATGTCCTAAACTTTAAAATAACATTAGTACGACTGGAAATCCATCTGGTATTCCTTCCCGCGTGGCAACGATATTCCCTTACTTATATCTATATATCTGATGATAATTATGAGATAAGTAAAATGAAGTTTCGTTACTCAAAGGTATCACACCGCTTTTCTATGCAGCACACGTGCATCATTTTGTTGTGTTCAAGTCCAACATGCGTAAGTGCTCCAACTATGTGTGGCTTTAGTTGAGGAGAAACTCGAGTATACAAACTTTTAAAGAAGTTGAATGTAATATATACTATGCAACTTCTTTAAACAGCTTTGCACATATACTGGATGTACTTAGTTAAGTTAGAGACTAGCTAGTTAGACTTAGCTAGTTAAAGTTAGGCAACTTGTCATTGAATATCTCTTGAAATGCAAAAAACAAAACTATGAACGTCTTTGGGAAACTAAATCGAACAATTGTTATAATCTACTATCAGTAATTAATCAGATTTTGAAAATCAACTACACATTCTCTCTACGAGTTGCACCTGAATGTCTTGCTACACTTTACACATTGAACCTCTACAGAGACTATGTACTCTCCAAAGAACGGGATTGACTTTGTGCATTGTTAGAAGAACAACTAGTATAGAAAACCACGGAAAAGATTTGTCTTGATTCTTTTGTCCGTGTTAATAGAAAAGCATGGACAGTTGAGGCAACTTTCCGAAACAGGGAGGAAATGGACCGAATATAACAATGCAACGTATCTGACATTTGCGGCACAACTTTGGTTAGAAACTCTAATCAATGTTGTACTAGTATTGTTATTGTGAAATACTCCATCTCATTAAAAGCCCACAAATACTAAAAGAAATAATCATCTCAGAATTCGATATATAAATTTATGCCTAGTATAAAGTATTTTGTATTTATCATAAGCAAGCATGTAACAGCTCGCTTCGCGCGCTGACATATATTTGCTGGTCGCCTTTTCCGCCTAATCGCCCATATCGCGAATAAAAATTTATCAATGGAAAAATGGACTGCTATAACTTTGCTAGCAACTTGCCAACAACTGCTCAAAACGAAAATTTTTTAAAATTAAAATACAAACAACGCATCATGGAATTACCTAATCAACAAAGTACCATAATAGTAGCCATAATATTATTAAATTACATGACGGACAACCGTGACCGACGGTTTGACCAAGTCTGCCGCTAAAGTTTAGTGACCAAGTCACACCCTAAAAGTACGGTGACCAAGTCAGCCCCGTACAAAAGCGTGACCGGATGACGGACGGACGTCACAACGGTTTTATAATAGAGGAGTTGAGTATATAGGTAACTAAATCAACAAATCCTGGCCCTGTCCCAGTAATTATTAACACGCGATTAAAATAACTAAAGTATAATTTTGCCTTTAAAACGGGTATCATGAGCTTTTCGTAGAATCAATATTCATAGTCTTCCCATGATTTTTCTTTTCTTAAACAACAGAGCATCCGTGTGGATACATGTTGCGGAACAACAGAGACTACATTAAGTACTCACAAAAGTGTATTTGACTACGCCTCTGGTAATCATGCTTATTGTTTTATCTTTCGCAACATGTAACAAAACTTCGTACTTGCCTTGATGGAACAGACCGAAGAACATCTTATTTAGAATCCAGAGCGTAGAAAAATCTTGCATGCTGATTCAGGATTACAAACGCGTGCCAGATGACAGAGCTTGTAGATAGCCTTAGGACTTTCCGTAATACTTGAAACATGAAACAATGCATCCGTCTGACATTGACATGTGAATAGGTTCCAAAACTTTGAATAGTATGTGATCGAATTATTGATTAATGAAGGAGGCAAATGTCTCATGAAAATTTCTTTGCATAAACATATAAAACTCACATTTAGTACTTTCATCGTTTAGTATATTAATAAATTATAGTTAAAATTAATTAAAAGTAATTCTAAAATTGTCAGCTATCTTCAATAGTAATCACTTCTTGTGTATTGTCACGAAATAATAGTGTTATTATTGTGAATGCAAATCCGACAATAAAATCAAATCAAATCAAATCAAAGTATCCTTAATCTTGGTATGTTACTAGTATTGAGTAATGAAAATTTTCTTAACTCAGCTAATTTGAGGCATCAAGCAATCGTTACTTCATATTAGAAATCATCATCCCATCTGGTGGAACACAGGTAACAAGGAAACTTTTGAGGGTTGCAGGTACCCTAAGGCCCGTGTACCTTAAACGCCTACTGTCGGAATCCAAGGGACTTCTTCTCTGCCTTACGATACACACGGTAGGTGATTCAAGGGAAGATAAGGCGATCGTTTAGCCTTAACAAGATAGATGGAAGCATTTTAAATGCTTACACAAACAATAATATTAATATGAACGAAATATTAATAACCGCTGTTATATCAGTCATGAATATTTTTAACTATTAAGCACTTATTCCAGCCATAATATATTTTACTGTTGTAGTCCGACAGAAGCATAAGCTGAAAGTATTTTTATGCTTTAAGCGAATATACATATATTGGTGGAATTATTGGATTGACAGATAATGTTGCCAAAGCCCCGAATCCAAACTAAGTACACGTTGTAACTAGGTTAAAAATAGGAAGTACTACTTGGTTAATACAGTACATCTGGTACAACGGAACGGGGCTATAGAAGCGATTAAATGAAAGCAAAAATAGAATGAACAAATTCTGATCAGTATTAATTAGACGGGTGATATAGTGCTTTTAGAAACATGTAGAAACTAATATAGGCTTAGAAATTAACAGCGCCGAAGTGATTCGCGTCAATGCTCATACGGCTGTCTACTTGAGGATGAAGGATGGCTACATATAAAAGTGAGCTTTAAAGTATAAATGGAGCCTATGAAGGGACATACATTCCAGACGCACTTATATATGTGCATTCTAGAGAGGAAGAAAATCAAAAATTACCGAGTTTTGTTCTTTGTACAGAAGCCAGTAAGAACGAAGAATACTTAGAAATTCTTGTGAAGGTAAGTTCCAAGCAGCTAGAGACTCGTGCAAAATTTATCTCTCTGATCCAAAAGAAGTCCCGGGAGGTTGCTTTGGAAGTTTTGTAGAGGATCGATTGAGGGAATCCTATGTAAGAAGGAAATGCTATAGGCGAAGCTTAGCTGTATGATAAAATGTCAACATGAAGTCACAGTTGACTTTTCTCTCTAGTCTCTAACTTGATTTTCGTCTTCGTTCTCGTTAGTTCTGCAAACAGAGGAAACCGTATTTACCGGGGGGCAAAGGCAAAACCATTTCCCTACCTCAAATTCGTTCCAGGACTAACTGCAGATAGATTTTCTGCTTTGCTCCCTGCTCTGTATCTAAACTTTATACTCTTCCTCCCTGTGTGTACGTTGTCTCTCTGTTTGCCATGTCGATAGCTTAAACCAGCTAGTTTTGTCAACCTCAAGTGATAAAAATATACCTTAAGGCTGGTTGTAAGAAAATTTGACAATTATTCATGGTCAGTAGCTCCAGAACATCTTGGTACACCATCTTTATTTCCTGAAGGCTATATACCGCCCGTAATTCCTTTGCTTTACACAACATCCTTGCAATATGCACGTTCTATCCTCTAAAACTTTTCCCTTTTTCCTCTAAAAAAGACCTTTTCCGGAAGGTTGGTGCAGGGTTTACGTTGCAACTAGTTCGTCCTACAGAGTAGTTTCCTGCTAGTGAGGAGATGAAATGAGAGAAGGGAAATCATCCATCCAGAAGATCACAGAGACTAGCGAGAGAGAGAGGCCATCGTAATAAATTTTCAATGAGGACATACTTTGTATTTAATTACAAAATTGTCACGATGGGAATAATATGGCAAGCTTAGCGACTCTATAGCAGTTCTTTTTATAGGACTTGCCCCCTGTAAATTTAATCACAGTTATGGTACTCCCCGTCATGAATAAATGATAGCACTCCACTCGGAAAAATTAATTCGGTAAACTGTCTCGGCTAGATTCGTCATTGTCCTACCCTTCCTTCCGCGACTTCCCGTTACAGAGACATGTTCCGATTGTCAAGATAGAGTGCACTTTCCCCAGCTTCTTTCCCAGTTTCTCCCAATTAGTTACATACTCCATGTACACACACTTTCTTCTGCTCTTCGTCTGACTTTTACTGTCTTCCATGTCTGAGCTTTATAAATGCACTTTCGTTTAGGAAAGAAATACACTAATACTGCATTATTTAACTTAAAAGTAGTTAATTATCTTGTAAATTGGTTACTACAATATTGTTACACTCTCTTTGTCGTAATAGACTTGTGTGTAGGTACAATATTAATATTCACGCCATTGTAACTTAATTACATGTAGCCTTATCCGCATATGTGCCTTAATCCTTAATCTAAATCCTGAGTAGCATTAATCCAACTTAAATTTAGATAGATAATAGTGGCATGGCAGTAAGACAGTGAAAATAAAGGCTTTAAAAGACAAAATCCAGACCTGTTCATATGCTTTAGTTGATTCAATCAATGCAGTTTGAATGCACATAGATAGAATTAAGCTAGTGCGTGAAATGAGGCAAAATAAGAGGAAAGGTAGTGGAGGAAGGGAGAATCCATGATTGAACATTAGGTTCATGGGCAAATACAAAGCAATTAAGTTGGTGCGGAGAAAAGCCCTTGAGATTGTTTTCTGGTTTTTGATGCAGCCACGATTGTATAGTGCATATAGCTACATTGTAGATGGACATGCCCATAGAAAGTATTTGTGTATGTACGTAGAGTAGGAAGGGAGGAAGTTATAGTAAACCTCTTTCCTTCCTCCCAAGCTGTATGTATAACGTGACTTTATGGTCTGTAGTTGAAATGCAGGTTTACTAGATCCACAGTCAAACACTTCACACAGATAACCCACAGATGCCGAATGCAGTGTCAGGAATGGTGTGTCTCATATCTGTGTGCTTACAGTGGAGGAGTAGAGTTAACTGGAATACAAGGTAGTTTACCCTATACGAGCATATAACACGATATCCTGAGGAATGAAATCCCACGAAAAAGTTTGGGGATAGGCTGTGACTTGGTTTGAGAGTCTGCTTTACTACACACAATGTACTTATACTGCCAAGCAGACAGGCAAAAGATCAATGAAGCATTCTTTGCTTCAGTCATTTCCCTAGAGAATTTTTCGCCATCATGCCAATCGACTATAGAAAATCATGTAACTCATCCACACAACACCACACAGGACGAGAAGGTTATACCGCCGGAGTTTGGAAAAAAGAACAAGGAAAATAATCACATCAGCATCCGGAATCTGATCATGCTAAGGATGTGTCATTGTGGGAACGCGTGTCGCCTTTACAAAAACGTGTCAGACCCTCAAAGAGTCCCCTTGACGGGAGCATGCGGCCGCACGCCGCTACGTGAGCGAACCTATTTACTCCTTTTGGACTTTATTCCCACTTGACATGACCTCACATATGGATTCGAGGTCATGGGAAATCCCATTATCTGTTTCACTATAATCAGCCATGTAATTTTCCATTTAAGGCTCTCATCAGTCCTTCTCAGATGAGCGCCTCTTAACTGATTGAACGCATAAACAAACTAGCAAAATATTCCTTTTGCCTACTCCGTATGCTCTTGTTTCCCATGATTGTAAATTATCAATTTATTCTTCATCGTGTCGTCGAGAGGATTGAGATTACTCCCTGTACTGGGGGAGTTTTGCGGAATGCATCCATTCCACTCCTTCTCATAGGTCGTATTTATGATTGTTTATTCGTTACTGCAATAATATATTAAATTAAGCTGTTTGATATTTTCTTTAAAGTGTGTCGGTTCAGATTTACCAATAAGGAGATTATATTTTTACTATACAATATAACTTAGCAACTTTAACATTCATTGTTTTCATTAAATTGAACCAAAGGGAAACCCATGTAATGCTAAAAAATTAAAATGCAAATTAATTTTGCGCTAACGATGTGAAATCGATAATAATAGTAAGCTTATGAGGCATATAAACATGCATATATATATTTCTGTATATTTTTACTGAGATTATTGAGCTTGCTTATCTAATATTAAAACAACAACTAGTTACTGATATACTCTGGACATAAAGAGTTAATTAAAATAAAAACGTTAATTTACTTAGGATTCCAACTAATAATTATTGCAGTAATTGTAGTGGAAGGGAATTAAAAGTAACAATATATAAGATAAATAAAGTCAAATGGTACAGCATCTCAAAACAAACAGTAATTTTGTTTATATTATGCTTACTGCAAAGGTGCTACATTGCAAGTCCAACAACACCAGGGACCTGTAAAATTCAGCAATATTTATGACATAGAGTTGCTATATTCCAATGATGCACATGCATTAATAAGATTAGGAAGAAGAAGACAAACAGTGTGTGGAACTAAATTGGTTTAAGTGCATGGTTTACACCAGTAACTAATTTGTTTTATCTGATTTGATACGATTATGTGTGGTAAACTTGAACATCAAAGAAATGCTTACTGGATATATATTTATTGGGTGAATAAGGGAAAGTGTTGCAATGGGATTGAAAATGAGCATACGTAAAGGTAGAGAAAAACTACAAAGATATGGTCTTCCGCAGTCATAAGTAAGCCCAACGGTGTCATACTAATAAGTATAAAAGTTGTAGGGTGATTTTGGAGAGGTCTGAATGAGAGCAAAGAGTTGCTAAAAGTACTTCGCAAGAGAAGCTACCTGTTGAAAATATGGAAAAAAATCCTTATGAAAAGAAATGGAGGGAAATAGTGAAATGGCTTCAATTTTCTTAGGCTATAGCTGGCTAACATGAAAGGAGAAAAATTTTGAAGGGCCCAGGGATTGGCTGTTGGAGGGTGGAGAACTCCGCCTGCCCTCCGAGATCGGCAGTCGGGAACCCGCCCCTTGCAAACTGTTCTCGCTAGTGGCAAATATAGTGATCTTATAAAGGCCGAAATGCTTCAAAATTGAATTAGAGGCGAACGTTTTAACAGCAAAATTCAGTTATCTCAAGAACTATTTTATATATAATCTGGTGAAGTCAGGAAGGCTGGAAAAATCAAAACTAAGGCCTCAAAATATAATTACACTCAATGGCTCTAATGAAATTTACTCCAGTTTGAATTTCACTTTTGTGAACTTAAAAAGAGAGTGTAAAGAAAAAATTTCATGCTTGGTTCAAATCTCAAAGTATATAATTTGTAGAAGAACAAGCAGAGCAAACTTGTTTATGTGATCGCATGTGTGAATATTGTGTTACCTCAAGTCAACCCGCGGAACCGGTGAACAATATATTTTTCTTTGACAGACTTTTTTCATCTTGTTGACAGTTTCAATCCAAGTGACAAATAAAACTCTTATTTAATTTAAATCCCCACTTCAAGTGTATAACCATCATAGCTTCCTCTTCGTTTCAAGTGTGTATCCTTCCCAACTGTATTCTCACTTCAAGTGCTCAGTAGTCACAACTTCAAAATATATAAACATGGACTATAGCAGTTACATCAATCATCACCATCAAGCCAGCTCCTTTGATCCGCAGTCATGTGGACTTGCCGGATCTCTTGGTGTTGGGGTCACAGGGTCAATGGACACCGCGGCCGCTGCTGCAGGGGCAGCTGCTCTTTCAAACATGGCCTGTTCTTATGCTGACCTTTCTGCTTGTGCCCAGGTAATATTACATCTTATGCTGAAGTATAGCACGTGCACTAAAGAGTATTTTTGTCCTTTATTGATATTGATATCACTATGCCCTTCCTTCAATTCGAATATTTTTATAAGTGACATCAGCTGATTTCTTGACAAGACTTATCACAGTCATTGTACCAATATATCTTGTATGCCTACAAGTCCATATTTTTACATTACAATTGGCTATTTCCATGATCTAAAGGTTGGTGGCTACAGATACGGCCCAAGTAATGTAAGAGGTTATCATGGAAGCGGAATGGGTCCCGGTGGTCAATGCGGTGTCATGAGACACGATCAACAAAGGCATCATCCCGCCGCAAGTTTTCCTACCATGAACTTGCAAGGTAAAGAGTATCATATAAACTATTATTACCTTAATTAATTTGATTTAATGGCACGCTATTACTTACATTGAACATATAAAAGTTCAGCACATGGTCGGATTTTTCGTTCAACAAGTAAACGTTTTCGAATTTCCAATGAGGCAGTTGTTTTTAGCTGTAAAAAGTAGTGGAACCATAAAAATGTTGTAAAAAATTGACATGTACAAGGAAAGAGACAGAAAACGGTATCAAGCAGAGGTCCTGGTAGGGGTGGGTTGAAAAAGATCAATGAGTCTTTAATGGCGAGGAAAGACGGAGGGCTTCCCCATCTCTGCAAACATCTGGAAAATGTATTTCCAAGAAAAATGTGAGGGTCATGGAATATCAAATTTTGGCAATAAAAATAACTTCATTATTTAAATGGCTTAGAATATGTTAAAATAAAATATTCAAAGTGTTAGAATGTTCAAAGTTGTGCACACAACATTTACTTCTTCCCATTGAGAGTTTGTAATGTAAAATATTAGTCTTCATTTCTGGGAACCAGCAAAAATTCACGTTGACCAAAGTTCGTTTCAGTTATGACATGATAAAATATTTAGGGCGTTCTTGGTAATAGAATTCTTCAAATTGGGTTTATACAAAGATGTGCAAAAATAGATTTTCTAAAGAAGCTGAGGTTTTTCTGTTCGGGTCGTCATAGTTACGTGTTTGGGTCAATTTCATTTACTCCAGCATACAATTGAAAGATTTTATGAAACGAAAAGTTAGCGTAATTATATTTGACGGTTATCATTAGATTAGGTATCAGTTGGTTGGGTCGGGATTGAGTAAGGTAAGATGAATGCTGTGCGGTGATGGCAGCGGAAGAGGACCAGACGGTTTCTCACAGTTTTAGAGAAATTTTCGCGTCAGCACAACTCACACAGGGCATTTCTCATACGCAAGCAACTTTCTTCTTGACTTCCCCACATAACTTTCTCTGTCTTAGTTCCCTCTTCCCTTAAAATAAAACTTTCTTTCGTAGACACCATGTCTAACTTTGTTGAAGGGAAGCGTTGAATAACAACTTTACAGAGTACAACTTTACTCTCAACCTTACCATGTTTCCCTTCATTCAACTTTCCTTGTGGGAAGTTCTCATTTCCTTCAACTATGCCATCTTAATGATTGTCATTCTTAAATTCTGTACTATTTTAAAACTCCTGAAGCGTCAGTTTTTGTAACAGACGTGTATTAAAATTGTACATTTTTATCTTACATGTGCTTGTGCAGTTTTAAATGAATCGTTTTTGTAAGTAATTACAAGATGCCCGTAATAAAAATTAGTGTAGACAATATGTAATCCGAGATATACGCGAGTTTCAGATGAATTTTAACCATAAAGTAATATTGATTACTCGTTTATTAATTGCTCTCTGCCTTCCTCGGGCGTTCCTTCTTTTCCATGGTTTCGTATGTTCCGTTGCGGACGTTGCAAGTTGCAACTCACTTGTAACTGTAGAAGATCTCGCATGGTGTTGCAGGAACTCAATAAATTAATAAAATTATGATTTCAAAGTAGATGAAAACAAAGAAGCTCTGTAAAATGATAACCACATTCTCGACATTAATGTCTCCTGTACATGTCAAGATATTAGATGGAAGCCTATATTGCTGAACTAATAATGCTTTTAGCATACATGCAACTGCATATATTTAAAACGCATTTGGAAAACTAAATATCTTACAGATGTTCCTCACCATTTGTTTGCAGCCGCAAGCTTGAGTTACAAAATGTACGGGGGTGATGCTTCCTCCGTATTGACAGAGAAAAGAAAACAACGGAGAATTCGGACAACGTTCACATCTGCCCAGTTGAAAGAACTGGAAAAATCCTTTCAGGTATGTATAAGGTCACACAGCCATGTGCATTCAATTCTTAAAACCCAAGCCATACCTCCTAACTTTTTCTAAGGTTCTATCCAAACTTGCAATTTAATTTGTGACTTTAACAGGAAACACACTACCCCGATATTTATACTAGAGAAGAAATCGCAATGAAAATTGATTTAACGGAAGCCCGCGTGCAGGTCAGTGATCCTTCCTTATAGTCACTCATTTTTTACTATTTTTTCGTTAGCAAACAATAGAATAATTCATACCAACAATGAATACACAAATTAATACATTAAATTGAAATTATGAGAACATGATGTATTACCAAAATCATTGATTGTTAGAATGTTCATAATAAATCAGGGAATTAGTAGTACTTGACTCACAATTTGGGTGGTCATTCACTATACAAAGAATAAGTTTTTTTATATATGAATAAAGCTGTTAACTAATTTGCCACATTATAACTTCCATGAGACAACAGTGTGACAATGTGAAGATTATATAACGTGAAAAATTGTGATATTTTGCTATCAGTCAACCAAATTCGAATGGATTAGTTCAATAGAAGGAGGCACGTGTCATTAGAGTACAAGCAGTTGCACACGAGGGTCTGAGACTAGAGGATAGTGGTAATTTTGTAGTTGATGTATTTTGAATACTGACTTCCTACCGGTCTTTTGAAAGTCCTTCAAGAGACACGTGACCTGCCACTCTAATCCTAACCCTCCATGATAATCAACCTTCGAGAGTTTATAGTTCGTAATAATTTTGAATCATGTCGATCCTATAAAGTAGCATTTTACGATGGGGTGTGTCCATCCAGCCGTACATATACTTCACGGCTATTCTCCATTGCCACGGCAGATCTGTACACCGAATCAAATTACCTGAAAAAAGTTACTATTTGCATGAGAATAGGGCGTCGTTTCACATATCAGAGTGCTCTTCATACCCTATATACAAGTGCTTTTAAGATTTACAGGACCACGCATTCGCATATGTATGTACAGTCACTTGCGTTTAAATGAATTGTGTGTTTATGAGTGTTGCATAAGTCGCAAGTGGACTTTTAGTAAAGTGCCTACCGTAAAAACTATGTCGCGGAGCAACTCTAGTAGAATGAATAATATCTGTACTGAAGAGCTTCATGGTGCATAATGGAAAGTAAAATGTCTCCACAGTAATTGACTACACACTGTTGTTCGTAAACAGTAATCTTAATACTACAAAAATCTTAGTAAGTTCGCGTGATCATTGCTGGATGGGCTATAAAACGGGAGTACTTTGCATACATGCATCATGTGTAATTTCTACTATGCAGAACTAAAATTCATCCGGCGTATTTGGAGATCTTGTATAACAAGAGTTTTCATTTCTTACAGCACTCCCCTTAGAAATATCTACTGTGCAGAATGTATAAGTCTACTCAGACAAAGACGGCACATCGGTAATAAATTTTAAGAGCTGTAATGAAATCGTGTTGGTAGCTTTCGGTGAAAGGGGAGAAAGTCTGAAGCGCCTACATTTTATAATTTAGTCAAACATAAGCTACTATCTAAAAGAGAATGGCTCGATAAATGTCTTGAGGTATGTCGAATCTTAAGTTGGAGAGACGATAATGTGTACAAGTAATACTACACTTTCACAACTCCATGTTCTCTTCGGCGAGAGAGAGTTAGAGAGAGGTGACTTCGTTTTTCTACGTCAACTGTCTATACTGCTGCCTAATAGTGAATGCACATATTAGCCGGCTGAAGTTTAGGAGTCTTCTCTTCTGCAGATGAAACACCGCAGGCTCCAAGAGTCAAGGAAAGAGAGTGCTTGATTTTAGGCAAATGCAAGCGACAAGTGAGGGAGATGTAGATGGTACTTCACCTAATATATTTTACAAGGGGCCCTCAGTTAGACATATATTAAGATGTGATTCGAAATAAATATAGGATGTAGCCGCATCAGCTGGTGGGCGAGCATCAGTGAACGATTAAAGTGTTCCTGGCAAAAGCGGCACCAGAGATCTCGTACTGAGCACTTAAGAAAATTAGATATCAGCAGCAGAGATCTACTGCACTGATACTCCTCAACTCACACACTACTGGCTCGACTTGCAACTATTTACACAGAATCCTCATCGGCCCGTCCGGACCTCCTTGGGTTGTTTCTCCACTCTGCTGTCTCAGATCTTGCCTTCCCCGTGTATACATAGTTACACATTTCATTACCAAATAGGCATCGCTTACCCTGTTTTGACGAGTATTAACAGGCCTTTCTCCCGCTCATTAATCGACAGATTAGCACTATATTTTGCTTGGCTGTTGCTATATCGATGGCTCCCAATCATTTATAGCTGATAAAAGTATGTACAGTCTAGCAATCAAATTCTGCTTAATGTCCCAGTGGCAATTACAACTTACGCGAACTTATTCTTTACTTTAATTAATTTCGCAATTGTTACAAATCGGGGGTTTGCATTCATACTGAAATAAATTAAATTGCTCCTAGACTATGGTTAGTTCTATTCTTTGAATTAACTCATATTAAGTTAAACTAATAAGCCTAATTTGATTTAAAGAAATGATAGGTTAGTTTTAAAGTTGACACATAAATTCATGTAATTACTTTACACGGCTCGTGCAAGGCTAATTATATGTTGCTGACAACGTAATATTATTCCATTCTTCTAAATTGACTTCACACTTGTGATGAATAAAATTCAATTGTGAAGAGATTATGCAAAAGCTTTTCCATGTTGTAGCGATTAGCCCAGTATTATAAATGTGAAGGATAATGTAGACACATGGGGATGTCAGTGCAACTTAAACGTTTTTGTAAGCAATTTATTGAATCAATCTGACCCGGTTGGAGAATTCACGGAACTTTTTTTGTGTGAGTAATGTGGCTGCGGAAAAGTTTTCATGGTGAAATAATAGAGAGGGTGGAGTGGAAGTGAACATGTGGCGACTGGTTGAGGACTCGAAATGCCAACATGATACAATGAAGAAGACATATCAATAAATATGAAAGTGTTCAACGGATCATGAGGTGCTCACGGAACCATTACGATGACGGAAAGGAGACCCAAAAAGTAGGGGCAGTGAGAGCAGAAAGTTAAAAATCTAATTTGATTTTCATGACTTGTGTTTTTGGTTTGCTGGTGTATTTATCCTACATATGGAACACTCTCGTTAGTCTCTACAGGAAGGGATTAGGCTGTAAGCAAACGCGTTCTTCCAAAGAGCTTCATGAAAGGGGTGATCACCGTTTAGTCACCAAAGTGATTAAGATTTGTCCGGTGCACATGTCAATGTTTTCAGTCTAAACAACGATATCCCAACATTCCCAACTTTAGCTCCTAGTAGTTCCAATGCGACCTAGAAAGAGAGAGTTAGCGAAAGCAAGATAGAATGTTTGAAACACTTGTTTAACATTTTATTTGGGGAAATAACAGAATTTAGAAACAAGAGTGTATATCAATGCTGTACTCTGCATAGATATGCACACAATGGTTGATCGTATATCCTTTGTTGATGTAACATACTGGCAAGGTTCTGAGGGAAACAATCATGAACTGTTGAGTACGGACGTAACTGAATTATTAAGGAGATTCAAGTCAGTGAATTGTCAGTGATTTCTTAGAATCACAAGCACAAGATAAATTAGTAATGACAAGGAGAGCATGCTGAGGAATGATCAACAACAAGATACAATTTGGGATTTCCCGTTCACCACCATGCAAGTTTCAGCACATGAGGTCTGTGTCACATCATGAATCAAATGTGGAAGTTCATATACTTTCAGGAAATAGGATTAAATTGATGAAAAAAATGAGCTACAACAGCAAGAACAATAAGCTTGATTAAGTGTCAATGTTGCTAGAGATGTGTTATGCATTTAACACGTGGCCAAAGATTAATATTTGATCCGAACTTTAGGGACTAGGGTGCAAATTTGCTGAGTCAATAATGACAGGTGGCAATAAAACTTCTTCGGTTTGCATAGTCGTCGAAAGCCTAAAGAACCGAAACTTGCGCCCGGTCTGCCAACTTATAAGTACTTGTAAATGGGCTGTAACTTTCGGTATCCTAGTAAGTAATCCCCTCCGTTTATGTGTGCGTTGATGTATGCAAGTATGTACACATGATTCAACAGTTCTATTATCTGCAGGGATCTGTCGACCATAAATGTAAGCAGGAGCATATGCAGGGTTACATCTTGCTACCAAAGCGTTACTCAATCCCGGATAAACTTACACACGATAACTAAATACTGCTTTACCCAAGTCAAACATTCGTTTAAGTTCATTACTTCTTATACCCGGCAATCTCAAATGAATCATAGGACCATTTACCATCTACGCACAATCAGGTTTGCTTTTACGGTCACGTTGTTTGTATTGTCAGGAAACAAAAGATGACATTCATTGTTTCCTTTTGGTGTACTTTATGTCCTATAGAGCCCCTCTCGCCTGTACATTTGTCTTTTAGATACATATAATATTTTGTATCTCGTATATTAGGGCACTGTAGGCGCAATTACATACATGTCGCACTATCACGGTCATGTCATGACAACGATCATGATATATATGTCGGTGTTAAATAATGAACAACCTTAATTGATCTCTTTTAGACGTATTGGTAAATACTTGCTGCTGACATATCGACTAGCAGCTTAATAATACCATTCGAATTATGTTGGAACAAATGCACAAATACGCGACCTCGAAACATTCCTTCAAATTAAATTCGTAGTTCGGAACAGATATTTACATGCACATAGGTTTACCCTGAAGATTGTAGAAACATAATTGTATATGACATGAAATACCTTAGACAGTTGTTAGACCTTAAGTTATGTTAGTTATGTGGGCATAAATAAATATGATCATCATGTAATATTTTATCCCGAAAACATATGCCCCATGATCTCATACAAGTAAAAATTAATGACCTCTCGCCTTTCAGGTTTGGTTCCAGAACCGCAGAGCGAAATTTCGGAAACAAGAACGTCTGGCACAACAAAAACAGAGTTCGAATGGGAGTTCGAACGGTTCAACTGGGTCTCAACAAGGTAACCTCACCAACAACAATAATTCGACAAGTGGTAATGAAAATGGTGTTAATCCTGCCAATGTCAAGTCTCAAGTAGTTGCGGAGTTAAATAGCAACAAAGCATCTAAGGAAAATGGGAAGCAATCTGACTCTGGTATGTAAACATACTAATAGTGTATGTTGCCTTTAGTATTAAGATCTAGCATATACAGATACATTTTGAAAGTATGGTACAACGACAGTTATATGTAACTAGCCTGTTCATACCTCATGAAACACCATATCTATCAGTAACTTATTTAAGGAGATTAGCGAATGCGCTGTTTTTAACCACAATAAATTTTTACTTTCGCCCACTTCATAGCTGCGGTTGGAATGTGGATACAATCTTTGTTCTTCAGTGGAAGTAAAATACTGGCGGAAAAGTCTAGGTCGTAAGGTAATAATTGCGGAAGAAAGTAAGATGAAAATGAAGGTGGGTTGAGGGCTGACTTGTGGGAGCGATTGGGATATAAGTCATGGATAATGTGCATTCAAATCACATATGCATGGTAACGTGGGCATGGAATGTGGTTGGTGGGTCCCGTATTTTCTCCAGTCTGTACATGTGTAGGTATATTTAAACAGAAATAAAATGTTTCCCACCATATACGTTATTATCACTTGGTGCATGTAAGTATGCATGGATGAAGTTCCATGGAACACATACATTTTCCACATGTGTTTTCTCCTGCAATAGGAGTCGAAGAGTTTTCTATTTGGTTATTTTTTGACTGTGATCCGGTGTGCGAATATCCCTACTTTATAGCGATCCAAAAGACAATAAATAAGCTATATAGGGGATTGGACCGGAATAATTCCTGGGGATGGCTGACTGCTATAATTTTTGTTTCGGGGGTTTTCTTTATTTTTCTATCTCTCCACTCTCTCTCTCTCTGGCTTGGATTTCCTTGGCTTGGGCATCATGTGGCACGGAGCGGCGTTCCTGACGTTAATAGAAACAAACGATTGGAAGCCATGCGAGCCGCAATTTCCTAGATTAAACCGTCACAAGCGACGCGAGGCACACAGCAGAGTCCTTCTCTAGTCAGCTCAACTACCACTAACACACACATTCTCCTCTCGTTTGCTATTTCCAACAGCCTACCTTCGTCTTCTCTATTCCAATGAGCTCCCTATGCAGTTCGTCCTGCCCACTACTCCAACCAATTACATACGGACTGAGCCTACTTAAATACCTCCAATCTCAGACTTTCTTCAGAGGTTTTTTTGTGGTCCTCAATCAAGAGTCCTCCTGGCTTCTATATGGTCAGCGCAACTTTGGTAGTAATTTCATTATTTATATCCTTTGTGACCGTTCCGTAACCGATTCCGTACGGCGGATATGCACATCAAGATTACTAAGCTTACTGGATCACTGATACGCCGACACTATGATTTTCCGAATTGTAATGATTAGGGAATTTACAGTCCATGTTGGAACATTCCAGTGATTAGGGTCAGATGCTACGATTAATCCACTCCGATTCTTTTGCACTGAATACCAAGGGGAATCTTTGTTTTTGCAACTCAATTTAAATAGAAACCAAGTTATTTTATCTAACTTATTTGTTTACATACTTCGGTCCAAGCTTCAGAATCTCCCTGTTTTAAACTTAGCTATTGAAAGCATATGCTAGACCTCAAATTCAATAAAGATCTGGTTAGGAATTCTTTAAGTGCACTCAGGTATTGCTTTTTGGCTAAATTTCCGAATGGTTGGAATTTTGTGGTCGTAGTTACAGTTACTCACATGCATATATGCAAACACATGATTTTTATAACCAGTTACTACTAGTTTTTAGGATAAATTATTAACGACCGGTAAATGGTCAAGGTAGAATATTGGGGACGATCATAAAATTTTATTATGTACTTACCACTTGGATGAGTCAAAAATTGTCGTGTCATATGAATGTATAAAATGAAAATGCCCCTATCCATTCTCTGTGACGCAAACGATATTTGATGGAGTCCTCTGGAGAATTTAGTCGAGGTGGTAGTTTAGAATGAAGTTCTATACTGGATTCAAGGAGAATGTGAAATCCTAATTGTTGAACGCTACAAATTGAAATGGTTTAGCTTCTAGCTGGGAAATCCCTGAACATTAATTATTCAGAGTCGCAGCTGTGTATGGTTGGAGAGCATGGTTTTAGTGTATACTCACACCAAAACAGGCTAACCGTATATGCAATGGCATAGCCATTGCCGAACATACCTGTTTGTTGTAGCATCAAATTCGATCATGTTCAATTTTAGGTGTTTTTTAACATGAGAGTCGTTCTTTACTGAAGAGAGATAACATGCACTGATTCGTTTGCGATTAAATCGTGCTCGTGTTGCTGGAACCACCGTATTGAATTCATTGCTGAAAAAGATTGATGTAATAATTCGTATAATTTAAGGAATATTAATTAGTCTGTCTGAACTTCATTTCATCGAAGCTTCGTTCTGCCAAACCTTAGGATTTGTTTGTTATTTAATATAATGTGGTTAACAAGAGAATTAATTTTAATATGACTTCGAATTTGATTTCGGTAATTCTCATAACCTTCATAACTCAAAATAATAACTTGAAATGACCAGCTTCTGAATTCTAAATTGTAAATTGTTTGGTTTAAATTTTCAGTTGGAAAGATTCATCAATGTGGTGGTTCATCGGTGTCATCGCCAAGAGGGAATCAATCACCGTCGAAATCTCCAGTGATTCCTTCCGCACACTCTTTCACTCCGCTCATGCTGACTCCTAATCCGTCTCCAATTTCTTCAAGTTATGGTCTTACAGCTAAAACCTTATTTTGAAGTCGTCCTTATTACTACACTTAAGCCTAATAATTATTATAGACTTCTCTTCCGCTCTATATTAACCCGTATGTAAGATGATGCTTCATTCTTAAAACCATACTCTGCTAAGTGCAAGAATTGATCAGCACTGAAGAATCGTATTTATGACATAACTGCCTGTAGACAGTTGTATTACAAACTGCTACTTTCTTATAGTGCAATGAATATATAAATACTTGTGGTATTAACGATATTGTATTCTCATTATTTTGTGTATTGCATAAACCGTAATCAACTTTGTAATTAGATGTGTAAGTACTGAAGATGAATAATCGTAAATGTTGTTCGTTTTTAAATTATTTTAGTATAATTTCGAATAATTACGAAAGCAAACATGGTGTTGTAAACTGTAAACGTTTTTGACACGTTGAACGTTGTAGCTTGAAGCCATCGTTTTATATTACTAGAACTGTCTCTTCCATCTGTTTTCTCGAAAACGAACAGACACGGTTGCTGGTCTGAAACGCTAGGTGGCAAAACATGTGCACTTTTGTAAAACGTTGAGCGTCACCCCGTTTATACCATAAACTTCACATTCCCAATGCTTGGTTTACAATTCTAGTCCACGTAGCAGACATTATAATTATGTATTATAAAAATATTTCTCAACCTTAGTCACAACAATGTTATTAGTTTTTGACTTGATGACTAACATTCGTTAGATTTTAACATTTTTTGTTCTGTCAGAGCAAGATTCCGCTGCCGTCGAAAGTAAACAAGCATGCATGCGTGAAGTATAATTTAGACATAAAACACAATCAGTTACTTTACTTAGTTATGTCACAAATTTTGAAGCCTATAATTTATTAAATTCCTCAACCCTAAAGCCATGTAAGGTAACGATGTGTACAAAATATGTATTTTTTGTAGAGTTTAATTAATCGTACTTTTAAGTTCAACTCAGCGTCGGGGAACTGAACGAGTTGAAATTAGTTTGTGGAGGTGAAGTTATCTTATTTATAATTAACTACGCATTTACATTACCTTCAACTTGCGTAAGCTTGAATCTATCCTGTCAGTCCTCGGACTTCTTAAAAAGCTATCAACCCGAGTATTTTCATTTAAAAAAGTAGAACTCTGATGTATGTTATGTATTATGTACTTTTGTTGTAAGAAACCTCTTATTATATTTTGTTTGGCAGGATTTAGAGGAGATTATTGCCGTATGATGATAGAACTAGGGCCATATTATGTAAAATTAAAACGCAGTTACTATTAGTATGACGTGTAAAGTGTGTGTAATTAAGGTTTTATTACCCATGAAATTATTTCTGTGAACAACATTGCAAAGCTTTGATTCTTTTAATAATTGGTAATGATGATAAGCAAGGTATGTAAAATATCAAATACTTTCAATTACTGAAAAATCTGATGATTACTGCATTTTTGATCGCAAAGACATTACTTTCCATATAATAACTGTCAGTTTTTATTCACTGTAAATTTTTGTACTCAGGAAAAGAGTACGCGACTGATACTTAGCTAATCTGTAAGAATGAAAAAGGTTTTGGAAAAGAATGGGAAATTGTAACATAAAAATTTAAGTTCTCCTGCAGGGTTCCCAACATCGCCAGAGTACATTGGTTGTACACAATGGACACTTCATATAGGAAGCTGAAATTAAAAGCTAGGATACTTAGGATTATTAATACAACTATATACCCAAGGTGACCAACCAGCTCATGAGATTACGTAAAATTTTACAACTTTGTTTAAATTTTATTTCCAACATAAACACAAAGATATTATAACGGAATTTATTATATTCCGTCTGAAAATCCGGAAATTAGATACACTTCGATCGAGTGTTTTAGAGTGGATATGTAGGCATGCCTTTGAAGTGAACGTTATTGATCCATATCAACTTACAACGCTAGGGTTACTTAATACAAATGTTATTATGGTGGTTCAACACAGTTTTGCCTCAGGGCATGCCAATTTATATTTTATTTTCAGTGATTCTTCTGAGCATGTAGGAAGTCAATATCCGTGTCTATACATTCGCCCTAAGAGTAATGATTTTAGTGTACAAATTCGAATTCTGAACTTGTGCAATAGGTATGCAATTTACTATAAGGATTATACTCAACACAAGAAAATTATGTAAAAATGCAAAAGGAATTGATGAAAATAAAAGTTTGTCAGAAAAATTAATTTCCCGATATGAATCATGCCGGGTCGCATTTACAAAAGGAAATAATAAACACTTTTTAATTACAAATTTTGATGCGCTTATCTGATCTACAGTTTGGATTAACTGTACTGACATTATAGTATTATAAAGGCTATAGTAATAAATCAATTTACTACTTACGCATAAATTTGAGCAAGAAACTTTATTTGCCATAGAATGACGACGATAAAATACGAGGACTTTATTTCCTATACTTAAACAAAGCGATGGCTCCGTGGAAGACGAAGATCTCAGAATGAAGAGCCTCTTAATTAAAATGGCCAGTGACCCACGCTATTAAATCCCCTCTGATCCCCCGTAACTTCACACCGAATTGATATTACTCAAGGAATAATATTCAAGTGTGCTTTCATGTTTGCACATAAACTAATACTGATATATGATGGTCAAGGTTCTTTCAACCAGTCATCAGATCCTCCCTGGCATTAAAATCAGAAACGTTAAACTCTCCTCAAGGAAGAGTTCTCACAGTCAACTTCAGGATAGTCTCATTGTTTTTTCGCGGAGACATCGAGCTTATATGATCAAAGCCCCACCACCTTTTACTACCGTAGAGACTTCAAGTCTTATTTAAGCTGTTCTCATAGCGTTAAAAATTGTTATGCATTTGTCAAGGATAATTTGTGCTAGACTCTCCTCTGTGTATGTTCGCCACCGCTATCGTGGCTTATGACGACCATAACTATCAGATACAATTATGAAAGCGAAAGACAAGATACAAAATCATATCCTTTTTCTTACTGCTTCTAGCCTTGGCATTGAAGATGCAGAAATTTGCCTGTAAAGTCTACAGCATACTATTTTGTTGGTCCCATGTTTTAACTCATAATATGACAAGCCCAAGATCATATACTTTGGTATAATGAATATCTTTTATATATATTTGCTACACAGCAGAATGTTCGGTAACGTTGCACTAACAACATGTAAAAAATTTAACTTGTCGAGGGTCTCCGCTGCTTTTGTTCCAACCGTTATTAATGAAAACATAAGTTCTAACCAACCCATCTATACCCCAGGAACAATGTACATACACTTTTTTGTATACTACTTTACCTTTCGATTTACATAGGTATCCTCTGCTGTGATACTTCCTAGCACAAAAAGCATCGGTGTTAACTAAATAAAATAAAATGCTCCGGTGAGAATGCAATGAAAAAGGAACGCAATGTGAATTCCCTTTTTAAATGTCGCGTAACTGTACTAAACGTGTTTGAACAGCTTATCAAAGGTGATTTCCATGCATTCCGCACAGGAAATCCTGTACAAGTACAACAGTTTGAAATACTATACTACTCACACATAATAAAGTAAACATGAATGGTACAACTGGGTACGGAACCGCTGCGCTGATATTACTATATAATATTTACCTGCAAATGTACAAAGGGGCAGCGGATGTTCTTTCCAAAAATTCTAATCAACTTCTTCTAACCCATATTTTCAAGGTAAATATTAATATAGTTTTTAAAGTATTAAATATAGCGACCCAATGAATGGATTTTCCGGGATCAAATTTCCTTCGTAAGATAATAAAAATGGCAAAAGGTTAAAAGTAGTATCAAACAATCGCAGAGATTATCTTATGTGGGATGCTTAATTACTATATACGTTCCCATGGAATGTATTCGTGAGAACCAATAACACCTTTTAAAGCATTTAACGTAATCTATAAATAGAAATATTGATGATTCCAAGCACCCCTGTTTGTTTATGGAACTGTGATATAGGTACATATGCTTAGGGCCTAAGGTAGTTTAGTTATGAACAAGAGCTGTAGACCAACTCCAATGTTGGTCGCTATATACTTGATATGTTATAGTCACATTGTTTGTGTTTACATCAGGGAGAACTGGACATGTTTTTGATAAGCCATACCCAAGAAAAATAAGGTTGAAAACAAAGTTTTTCTCTGTATTAAATTAATAGAAATAAGAAGTTTCAGAGACACATCTCGCAACACGCAGAGCCAGTTAGGTTATAAATCATCTTATCTATATTGGCTTGCATTGTCGTGCTGAAGACGTATACACATCCTTCTTTAATACTTACAAGTTTATGGTAACATTATAAAAATGGGGAAGGTGAAATATGCCATGGTGTATTTACTACAAGTATTATACGCACTCTTGAAGCTGAACGGCGCTTGGATTTTTTTGTTCATCAATTATTTTTATAAAGTGCTGTACAGTGATGTAATTGTCGTTGCTTTAATACGGTTGAGCGCTGGTAAATGCTAGAAAGACATGCAAAACACTGCTATCAAAGAGATCTTTGGCATTGATTTTTTTGGTCGTTTTGCAAAATTGAGTTAAAGAAGTTTACATTGAAGTATGGTATCGAGAGGAGTTGCTCAACAGTTTATACACACTGGCATACATACCGTCGACGCATACTTTTTGTAGTCAAGCATGTACTGGTGCAGCCTAAATATGCGTAAAGAGATGGAATGAAATTATATGACCTTGACTTTGAGCTAATCTTGTGTGTATTTCTGTTCCGTAGGTAGTGGCTTAAACTCGACAGGTGTGTTTCAATTCAATCTTGACGTAACGACGTCCACATTTATGCCTTCAACAACAGATGCATTATCATCATTGTCTTTCTCTTAGTAAAGCATGTCAAAATATAATCTGGAATTTATATTCCTCCAATATATTATAGTATACCTATAATATTTCCAATATACATATAATATTCTTACGGCTGCTGCTTTATATGCTTGTCTTTTCCGTATGCCGCCCCCATAAATGCAATTCAACGTTCAAATACGTTTTATGTAGATACATCGTTGAAGACTTAAGAGTTACTCACTAATTATTTTAAGTTTCCAGCTGCTCCAGGACGGTTTGCATCGTCCTCCTCATATTGAGAATTATGTCAGTTCCCTGCGTATACAGCATAAAGAGATAAAAAGATGATGGGTAATCGAGTGAAGATGCTTTTATCTCTACTAGCAGACAGTCGTAGTTATTTCGATGCAGTTTTTGCAACTCAAGAGCAAGCGTCCATACCATACCATTCGGCAGATATTCTGTCTCCTACCTCATTGTAAGCCTCCTGATTAATTTTATGCAAGCGTTCACTTGAACGGCAAACATGTGTTTTGAGTTACTGGTTGAGAGTTGCACCATAGTGCTCTGTTATATGCTATATAGTATAAAGACTGTGTACAAATTAAACTGAAGAGAAAAACTATACATCCTATATGTATGTAGTTATATAGATACCAGTAATGCTTACCCACCTCCAGGTATGAACACTTTACTCAGAGTCAATTATAGCTGTAAACAATATGCATAAGGAGAAACGCATTTGAGTAATAACCAGAATTGTATAACAAAAAGTCTAGCAATCATTGATGAACCGCACACGATTCCAAAGTAAACTGACAACTTCAAATTGCAATGGATCCGCTGAGCGATGGCTGAAAGTATGTATATGAGTGTGTAAGCTGCATTGAAGGTGTTCCGTACAAAAACTGATCTTTTGTTACCATACAGTCTCGTCCAATCCATACATTTCATACTAGACTGTAACCATGCACGCTAACCGTACATGCCTGCATGGGCTAACAATAAAAAAAAAGCCAGCAGATCAACTTGGAGGAACCAAGAGCCAGACCTCAACGAAGAAGTTTTTGCTTGATACTTACCTCTTGCATATACATTCTATCTGTTCCTTACATTTTGAACATATTTACGCCTAATTTTTTTCTAACTTGAATTTCATCTACAAGAAATATATATGTAGAGTGGTTGCCTACTCTTTAATTGCTTATGGCTGCCTTTGCAGACGTGTCTCTCTGGACTTTTTACAAGACCAGAGATGGAGAGTAATAAGTTATTTTTTTGAGTAAGTACTTGCATGTATGAATCAAACATTGGAGTGAATCATTGTATTTTTGGTGTTGTACCTCACTCAAGCCATGCAACATTATTTTTTGTCCATTTTTTACAAGTCGTGTTGTCATGGACAAAACAAACTACTGGTAAAGGGACGTTGTTAAGTATACACACGACTAAATTTGACCGTCGTACCTCCCCATATGCGTAGATTCATGGATGAGCAAGAATTACTTGTACGCTGACCGTCTGGCTGTAAATCATCAAAAAAGCGTCTTATTGCAAAGTCCTCTCAAGTACTAATAGGCTTCCGTGCAACAACTTCTTTAATCATGAAAACAATGAATTAAACCTTGCATATATTCCGACTTCAAAAATTAACCGCTTTATGTGTTACGATAAAAACACCTAGCAGTTTGATCATCATTATACAGCTAGTACCCTCTAATATAATACTCTCTAATATGCTGGCACGTGTTCCTTTGTCAAGGGTCTCAGTATCTAAGAAGATACAGCAAAGTAGAAATGGGTGTTAAGACTTGGAATTATTATTGCTTTGTAATACAAGGCCTTCTATCTTTACATTAGAAAAAATTACAGAACCTTAGTTTGTTTACATTGCACATGTCGTGGGAGCATTATAGTGAAGATACTTTTTGTGCTTGGTTTTTCGCTCCGATATCCAATGTGACTCAAGCAAATAATTACATATTATGCACTTGGACAACACAGAGTCTAGACCGATTTTTTTTATAGAGAAGCCCTATCTTGCATCACCCTGGCATACTTGTGCAGGCAGCTGCACTATGCATTTATGTTTCAGCATATATGCAGATGAATTGGACCGGAAGCCGAGGCCACAACAGATGGGCTTTACAAGACGGAGAAGGCCAAGGTTACCTGTCCGGCAAATCTAATTGCTGTGAATTTGAAAGTCAAGCGCATTTTTCCTAACCAACTCTGACATCCATTTTAGGATTAAAACGTTGATGATTATTATTCCTAATTATTATTACATCTTTTGCATCAAGAATCCTAGCCTTTTGCCGCAGATGGTAATACACATGTAGTGTGAAATAAAATTACGTCTCTTAGTTTTTTACGTCACCTTCAAAAAACTACTATGACCAGTGACCAATCTGTACTTATATACGTATAAGGCGTATACTGCGAGACAATACTCACAGACTTTGGGGATAAAAACAATCTTCTCCGAAACTGTATGCACCCCTACATGGAAATGTTTAATTAATCTTAAGATGTAAATTAATCCTTTGGATGTGTTCAGGTGTCCATTCAAAATTAGGCTGCGGATGATATTTTCCTTTGTAGTACTCCTTGAATCCTTCCATAAAGAGCAAGACTAAAGGTGCACGATGGATTAAACATCTGCCTAGTGCAGAATCACTTCCGTGAGGACGCTCTAGTAAAGTTTTTTCCATGAATGTCCATGATTTTTAGGCATGAATACATTCTAAATCTTGTAGGAACTTAATTCAAGCTAATATAACTCCGGAAAACCAATACCGGCACTTAAGGGACCCACCCAATGTATTTTAAGGCTCAGTACATATATCTTTTCTTTTTAGTTTCTGAATGTAAACCCTTTGTTCGAACTATGAAATAACATCTTGCCATGAAAGCGCTGTCCAGGAATTAATTTATTCCTGCCGTTTATTATTGCACAAGTTCAAGGAGCCTTAGGTGTACATCTGCTTATCTTTTCAAGTCATGCCTCCTTTAAAAAATCCTTTATTGACAAGGGGCACTTACTTTACTTTCCAGAAGGCTCAAGTGCATCATGCTGTTGACAATGTCCGACAACAAACTCCATATTTGTGCCGTATTCAGATAGTGAATACTTGTTCTCTAAAAGAAGGAGGGTTTAGTAGTGTATACAGACATAAGGGTCAAACACATACATATACAGATACCTAAATGTTTTTATGTTATACGAATATTCCATTTAAGTAAGAATAAATTCTTTTCTTGACTACAAATAAATGCATGAATAATCTATAAACAGTTCTATAAGATAATCTTCGCTGTTTTAATGTAAATTACTAATGGAATTTAACTATTCTAGCATGTTGAGATTCATAAGTGCATATTTAGATCAGTGTTATGCATGAATTTCCAATAACTAGATACTCATGAAACCCTACTAGAGACATGTTTACGGTGTTCATGAAAGGAATTTATAAACATCCCCATCGTGCATTTTATATATAAAATCGTAAATAACGCTTGCATTTCCAAGCAAATCCTTGATAATTCACAGGGTGGCAAAGACTCAGGTACGTATGTGAGAAATCAATTGGAAATCAAGTATGTTTGTTACCTACAAGAGTTAAAGCTATATATGAAAAATCAATAAAAACGAAACAACCTATAACACTGCTGTAAACATGATTTTGAGGATTCGGTAGATTGCAAACGGATGTGCGAATCATGAAAAAGCCTGTAAGCAAATAGTACTTTATCAGACACGATGAGCGTCATCATCGGAAATCCTGCCGTAATATTTGACTTTGTATATCAAAACATGAGGTTGTAATTATTGCACAGTAATGAGAAAACGACTGTTGAATTTCAGAGTTTGCATTGAAAAGATGTATTTGCAAGGTTGAAGGTCATAACTACATGTCATAACTAACGGTTGAGAGGTCTATAGCATGGGTACATTATCAGTGTATCTCCAACGCGTAATTGTCATGTATTATGTAGTTTCAACAGAAAGAAAACGAAAAGTCAATACTGGTAAATATATGCGAAGTTGAGAGGGAAACAAATTACGGAATTTATCTTTTATGTGATGATAATGTATGTGTTTATAAGTGTATATAAATTGAAGGAACGGCAACCACACGAGCGTTCCATAGTTGTTATTGTTGTTTTGCGGAAGCTCTCCTATAGCCTACCCTATATATTTACACCGATGAAGTTTCATAATAAGTTATTTCATGTGTTGTTAAAATGGGCACCAGAGCCATTCTAGAGATAGAATCGGTTGTAGGAAGATGAAAACAAAACAATATTCTGCACGCGATCAACATGTGGTATTCCATTGCATTCACGTAAGATCAAAATAGTAAGCACATTCCACATCGTATTTAAAAATCCAATGGATCACCATGCCTATATCTCTAAAGAAAAGGGCTCAGCTACAACTCGTTCTATCCAGATCAGAGCCATGTCCACTATAATAATGGCAAGAAGATTCAAATACTATACGGGGATCAACTCGGCCTACTTAGTTATGCTCTCAATAAATTAGGACACGTGGCAAATACTTTCCTGAATGTACGGCTAAGATATTTTCTTGACAGCCAGGATGCTTTCTTACAACGAACTAAAATGGTTTCCTATATCGAGTTACATGCAATATGCTTTTTCCTATGTAGAGCTACGTAATATGCTTTCTTTCTATATCGAGCTATACATATATGCCTACCTTATTATGGCTAAGATACTTACCTGAACTTAACACGGGCACATATTACCTTGCATTTTTACTTCCTTACTGATAATCCATAAACATTCAAACTAAATAATATTATTAGCATTTGAAGGTAACGAACAAAGAGTGGAGCCAGGTTTTCTACACAGAAAAATAATATGTACGTTCGAGAATGAATTTACGCTGGTCTTAAATGTTGTAGATTGAAGTCAAATTAGCATTTGTAGGAAGCAGCAAACCTCGTGAAGGTACAATTAGTAAAAGCCAAAGTATCTATGTGTGGAATTATAATGTTATTACTGCGAGGTCTGTAATGACAACATAAGAATAGCACACTATAACTTATCTTATATATAGTAATTACTTGACTAAATATAACAGCAATGAGTGTCATCAAAGCATACGTGTACAAGTTTTCATTCATTCATTCATCACCTCTGATTTGAGCATTAACATTATTTGCATACATTACATATAACTACGATATTAGCAGAGCAATTAATTTTTTTAGTTCCTCTGACTAAGTTATTTTTGTCAACTACTGAAATATTTGTCAACTTAGTTCCCCTCAATTTGTAGATTATGAAGTTATGTAGTTTCTGATTCAATGTTTACATTTAACCTGTAAAACCTTGGGAACGTGGAGTCTGCAAATATACATATGTACATATGTCATACTGGAGTGGAATGTGATGAAAAAGAAGGGATATTGACGACACGACACGCAATATTATCTTCAAGACACCTATTTACTTACAAGTAATGTTAGATCATTCTCATATTTATGAGCTTGAAACATGTAAGAATGAACCAGGAAAGAGAGAAAGGTAAAGCGAGGAACGATGATAACTTAAGGAGTCGGTTAAGGCAACTTATAAATTAGTCATTGGTCGGTTGGGTTGTTTATTATTGTGCTCGTCGTTAGACTACAGATGAAGTAGAAGCACTTCCCATATGCTGGGTCGGCCGTCCGCTCTATAAAAGAACTTTTGATTCACATCTGCATATCTCTGACTGCAGCAAGAGCAAGCCGGGCTCACCTACGTACCTATTATTCGGGAACGAGGAATTATAAGGACAGGTGTTAGTCGGACAGGTTAAGAGTCGACCTTGGCATTGGAAACCACAACTGGGGAATCTTCTTACTCATGAAATTCGGGTCCAGAAGACGTACACATAGATAAACACATATGGTTTTTACATATCCAGCAACTGTGACGAGGGAATAAAAGTCTATACTTACGATTAATGATGTATTCATAAATGCGGGGACTGGAAGTAAACATTAAACTCTATCTCTCTAAAGCCGATAATGTAGCAATAGTACACGGCGGAGAGATCCAGGCGGTACAGAAGGGAAGGTACACTGAATATGCTATTGTCATTTCGTAATGCATAGCATTACGTAAGAGCCACAAGGCGGTTTACGATTATTATCGTTATTTATTTCGTATACAACCCAGTAAGAATCTATGTTATGATGATACAACGGGATAGTTCATGCACTAATAAGGGTTACTATAAGTGCGCAAGTGTATGTACACTCATAATCCACATGGTATATGGTGTGTCAAGATTTTTCTTAAGCTTACGTATTACAGGCTTAATGCCGGCATGCATTTACTTATGTATTCCTCCCTCTCAAAGGGTCCCCATTCTCTTCCGTAACTATATTACATAGCATGCTAGCTTGCTCTTGAACCTGAACATGATCCTTTAGGATATTGTAACCAAATCGATCCCAATCACTTACGTAAGACATGCAAGCTCTGATGTGTTGTAAGAACAACAAGAATAACAATCAACCAGATACAGTGTGTACTGCGAAGTAAACAGCAGCTAACCCGTATAAATGCATGAACTTAGAAAAGATACTTACAGCCCATATAAAATAAACACATGCATGTGCATCGACATTAAGTCAAGATTAAAACGGCTCTAAGCGCATCACCTGTCTTTCTAAATCCATTTGATATTGGTAGGGTATTTTTCTGGGGGTCCTTCTATTCTTGTGGTTCATTGTCCAAAATATTCACATGATTAGAATAATTATTCAGCAGCCAAGAAATATTATCATTTCCTTCTCTGTTAGTATGCCAGTTCTAGGTATGCATGAAATACTACGCTATTCCGCTTCTTTACAATCTTCAATTCCCTACGAGCTACAAAAACATTTCAATGGATTTCGTTCACCTCCACATGTTACCCCGCATTCTGATGGTGCGGCACTACTTAAGATTCCGTATGATTTATCACTTTTTTAAGATTCGAAATTCTGAAAAAATAAATCCTTTAATGCAATACAGAAAGTATATTACTTTAATGTATGTATATAACACTGAAATATCACTCGGCTTCATGTATAAATACTTGCACTCAAATTATTTGCTGATATTTAAAGATAACCTATCAACGTGGGTAAGAACAGTTCCTAAAAGCATGAAAATAATAATTTCTACAGGCATCAACAACCTTTTTCTGCATAAAGAAAATTCTACCCGTTAGATTTTTATGTCTATCTATGAATGTTTTCAAGATGCACGGGATTTCAAACGAATTATTTTAATTCCCCTCAAAACTGTTATAATACTGACAGCGCAGCATCAGGTACTAACTTTGACATGCACAAGGAATCAATAACTAAATATCAGGTGGTATTAGTATTTACAGAAAGAAACCTGGATTATTTTTATTTACTGTTCGTAGAGATTTCTGGTACATTACATGTAATGGCTGTAAACAAGAAAAATACTTTTTGTTTGTTTTCAGATGAACCAAAGAGCAGTGCTTTAGTATAATTTCAATATGCATACATATAGAAAAGTCTACAGGGTAAAATATTTTCATGCCATGCTCCAAATAAAAATTAGTCGATGGTAGTTGCTCACATGGATGGATAATTTTAAATGATTTCTAGCTATTGTCTGTTTTCATTATATTTCTTCGTCAACAGATAAACATTAATTTTTAAAATTTGGTAGGCGTAGATTCGTCATTCATTTTAACGCAGTATTTCAATGTGGTATTTTCAGTCTCAAAATCTCCTGCTATAAAATAAAATTGAATAATTTCAAGCGATTATGAAATGCAAATGTGTTGTCCTTAGCTTAATAATTACTCGTCAAAGATTTGGTGTAAGATAACCAAAAATAATTAAGGATGGAAAATAACAGTTACATTATCTTGACTGTACAGATATATGCTTCACATGCAGATAATTAGGCCTCCAGTAATTCCATCGTGAATTCCACGTTAGTTTGTTAACCTGAAATGGCTGGGAAAACATGTTAACCCTGACTTTAAACTTGAAATGATTTAGCCCTGGAAGAACCTAACAATTTTTGCTGTTACTGATCAACTTTAGAGTAAATCTCAAAGCAAGTTCTTCTAATAATTTCAATGGTGTATTTGCTTTGATAGTATAGACACTATATTACCTTGCATATATGCAGTACTGGATTGTTGAGTATGTAGTAAAACAAAAATATAATTGAGGTAAACCATATATCTATATGATAACAACAAAATGTTTGTTTTTGTTAACTCCATTGTCATTTACAGCAAGTACGTCATAATTTTTCTGTGGCTGCCCTACCTTCTATAGCTACCTGAAGGTGCAACCAGACTGGAACCTGCTGTTTCATATGGGTTTTCTCCCATAATATGATATATCATATTACATTAAATGCCATGTATACACATAAAACTACGTTCCTTCTGCGTTATCTTTTCACTTTAGTTAAATAAATTCTGCTGTCGCTGATTACTTCATATAAGTTAGGATAAAAAGATGAATACATATATATGAGCTATTTACTGCTACCCACTCATTGTTTTCCCAAGAAATATAATGTGCATATTAAAAACACGTTCGATTGTCCTTCTAAATTTTTTGCCGTTTCCACGAAGTCAACAACATTGTTGGATTGTCGTGTCCGAGTAAATATGTATGTATAATTGTGTAGGAGATGCTTAGCTAAAGCGAAGCACAAATAATCTTTTACTGCAAGGATTTTTCCTCGTTTCTATAAAATTGTTTTAGTTTTTGCGCAACAGTTTTAGTGTGTGCAATTTTGTATAGTTGTACTCCCATGAGGAGACTAATTGTAAATCCTGCTTCAAATGACGCTTTAGTTTCTGGGCCTGTTACTATGAGTTATTATGACTTCAGTATTCTATCTACGTTGTAGGGATTTTGCAAAGCGGCTCACATAGTCATCAGTCCGCTCCATATGATCTTATTACTCCCCATGAATTTAGCAATGAGACTCAAATGCAGATCACGTACTAATCTCACTAATGGGATTATTCTACAAGTCCATGTTATACGTCTACATATGTGGTGACATAAAACTTCCATTCAATAGATCTTGAATAATATGTATTTATTTTATAATCCCCCAGAAACGTTATAACTTGGTATCAAAATTATTTTTTATATTTATTGTCACCTATATTTGGCGGAGGAATACAAATCCCCTGGAGCGATAGATGCCTTTAGATTTGAAATATTTTGATGGTGAAGGATTTCGAGCCCAACCCTTGCTATTATTGCACCTATTGATGTGACTGTAAAGTACGCTAAACAAGGGATTCTTCATTATTGGCAATAGCATCTATTAATCATTTCAGGTCTTGTGTGTGGTCAATACTGCATGAATAATAAATCCTGGCAAACACCCGATATGGTCGCTTGGGATTGACAACTGACAGATATGAATTTTTCAATTAGCGCAACTGTAGCTCAGCCAGCATGTGCTATTTATAAGGATAACTGACCTTTCTGCTCTTTTTCTATAAGGAAAGTTACAGGGAAATAATGATGATGAGGGTAGAAAAATTAGAGTGCTTCAGAGAAGAAAGAATATATTGTTGAAGATTCCACCCTCATGGTTGTTAAAAAGTGGCAAAAATTCTGAAGCAATTCCAGTCACAACAAACATAAAGGATGACTTTAGTGCTTACTTATTACATGACTCTACATAACTCTAGATGTTAACGTCGTTGCTGAATAAGAAGAATTCGCCTGGTATTATATTTATTTGGACTCATCAACGATTATCACTATTACATAGGCTGACTTCACAACTAATGTCATAAATAATTGAATGGCAGACTCTTTTCTTTTCGCTGTAGGGAGTGCCAAGGTTAAATCGGCTTCAAGTGCAAACCAAGTGCACAAACAGTGTATATAGCCGTTCATAAGAGGTAACTTTTTGCACAATTTTCTAACAAAGCTATAACTCCCTCCCTTCATCTCTCTATGAATTGCTGCTCTAACTCTTGGCAACTAACATTTCTCCTACGAACGTATAACCTAGCTCCGTAAGCTTGACTGGCTGACTACCATTAGCTAACGTTTCTGATGGGCTGTCTTAAGGCATAATGTTCTAAAAGAAGCACTAGTATTATAGTTTTTCTTTTGCACGTCCACTTCCAATGTGTACACTTGTAGTTGTCAGTTGAATCGAACATGCACTTATGCACAGACATTCTCCACTAGAACACTGTGTATTCTCTATTCCTGTAAGTACATCAACTACACTCGATCATTGTCTACATATATTTTCCACGCTCTAACGTTGTCTGTATTATGTATCTACATTACAACATTGTCTACAATACAATTATTATTCTCCACAATGTAGTATTGTGTACATATGTATTCTCCATGCTAGACCATTATCTACGTCGATTTTCCTTACTCGAACAATCTGCATGTATCCTAAACACGAACACCACAAAAGGCAGCATAAACTAGACATGTATATATTCTTTTTGTAATATTCTAACAGTTTTCCTTCTAGTCAAATCCTTATTTCATTTTTGCTTCACACACGTAGATTACATGTTGCTGATAGTACTGCCATTTAATTTATCGCTTGGATAACTATACGATGGAGTGCCCGAATGATCAGGGACACCCACATTTGATTTTTAGTGTAAAACAATAATGGTTAGGATCATCCTGAAAGTTATAGCAAGGAGAGACTACTCGTTATAATCTTGCGCTCTACCCAAACACGAGTTCATGTGGAGGTGGTCATTTTATAACCGTGACTTATTCCGTCACTATTAGATACGCAATCTCTAGTATACTGTACTTCTCTTCACGAAGCTTCGTCAAAATTACATGTACTATGTTTTTTGATTCTCGCGCTTTTATATTACCTTAACGTGCTAAATGTCCATACCTACCTGTAACTTCCACGGCATTTGTTTATTGCAAGGTAATGCTAAGATGTCTCTTAAAAATTTTGAATATACCACTACAAATTGAATATGTACAATCGAGAACGGATGAAAGTCCTGCAAAAGCAATCAAATTTGTCTGCAAATTAAATTTCAATAAGTAAAAAAACGTTTATATTTGTGACAAAACTTAAAAGACATGCAGGTTTGGTATGAGAGGGACAAATTACGTGGACGTTACCCCATGAATGACAAAGTGAATAATCAAAATGCGTATATGCATAGCGAAAATAAAAATAGATACAATTTCCTTTACAAGTAATAACTCGATTATTTTATTACAATGAACTGAAAATATGGTAATATATTATAAATACGCGCACAAAAATACTTGGTACATCATAACTATAATAACAAGAACAAATAAAATCTAATTATGTGTATTTTAAAAATTCTCCTTTGTTTCCGTTAACTAGCACTCATGTTAAGTAATTATGTAAATTGGAATGTGTAGATGTGTATTTGTATGTTGATTGTATAATTACTGCCAGGTATATATTGTTGCTTTACTCTACTATACAAAATACTCCGCATGCTTATATGTATATTACTCTAATTTCAACGTCTTATAATTGTATTTAACGCATCAAATAAAGTGTATGTGCCTACAACTTATAAGGTATTATATTCTCAACTTTACAACATATATAGACTTATTTCATTTTTTTCATACAAACAAATGTTGGTCATGTTAAGGGTATACGTTAACAATTTTAAATCCGTATAGTTGTCAATAATTTTATGTTTCATGCAAATGTTGATTGTGTAGTAGTAGCGTAGTAGTGTGATAATGAGTCTGCTGATGTAATGCTATATACTTATACAAAGGTCTATCGATGCAATTTATTGCAAACGCTATATGGGTTTAGCATTATTCGGTAATCTTCACCTCACTATCTGTATATAGCACGACGACATAAATGATTATCAGTGTAACCGTAAAAATCTTCAAAACAGTATAAGCGTATACCCCTATATAATAATGTTACGATTCTGTCCACTTAATTAACTCTTAACTTTGAATAAATGAGATTGAATTAACATGAAAAGTTTTGCGCTCCTACTATACTCTACAATTACTGTCTAGGTACATTCTTTCTTACACGACTGTCGCTCCAATACAAATAATGCTAATAGTAGCAAAGTTTTCACAGTTGGGGTTCTATACAGGAATCACATAGTAAGTAATTTTACAAGTCGAGGCATACACGGGAGGAAAAAATTAAGTCTTGTAAAAACAATAAGTGCCTGAAAGCTACTGACTTGTCAACAGCCACGATTTTTGATATTTTGTGTATATATTGGTTCTATGATATAAAATGAGTGTAGAACGATTATCTACAAATTATTTTTTCCAGCAAGCATAATATAACATTTAAAACTCATTTTTCATTTTAAAAAATTGTAAACCCCTTTTATTTGAGAATCAATAAATTGTACAAGTCAAGTCTCCGTCCTCTTTACCTAAAATATCGCAATAATAAAAATTTGTTGTATATAAACTCTAGTATTGTATATAATATGTTACACTACATAAGTACAGGTTATAAATAAGTTACCTTTTTCTTGATTATTATTAATAAATAGATTAGAACTTTAATATAAACGCTCAGCCTCGACTTTTTCGTACTGTGTTATTAGATGTATTTTTTGTAACAAATATTACTAATATTTTTAGGTAATTAATCGCAGTTGTTCACGTAGATTGTCAAAATGTTTAAAAAAGCGTCCGGTTTTGATTATAAATAGAGATTCCGAGGTAATAGTAAATATGGGAGTAACACAATAGCATCATAAATACTACATAAAGGAAAAACAGCATTAAATAATACTATAATAATAACAGTAACAATAACAACAACTGAAAAAGATGGAATCATCCATGGAAATATATGCATATATATACTTCAAATGCCAACCTTGACTGGCGAATGGTAATTCTTTTTTACGGTATATATTTCTTCTGTGTAAAAATAATTAAATAATCTACCCACAATAGCTACAGAGACGGTAACAGACACTTATTACTGCACTATTATGGAGTCAAAGCATATGCAAAAACAAGCATTAGGTTGACTTTTTCTGTGTTTACAAATGTGTGTGTGCATGATACACAACGAATCGTATTCACGAAGGTCAAGGGGTTCAAAGAGTATAACGTCAAGATGCGAATAAGTTATTAGTCTTTTCTAGGAATCATGTTTGTTTTTTCATGATTTCTGATGTGTGCGTACGATAGGGTGTGTATGTGTATGAGCGTTACATTTGTATATATGCATGGATGTAACAAGTATTATATGTTTCTAAAAAATGGAAAAGTAATATAATATATATATGCATATGCCCATGGATCTCATATGGTGTCTATTACGATCGAACCTGGAGAAGCATATTTGCAAAGGAGGAATTCGTAAATTTAAAGTGTCGTTTATCGTAAAACTTGAGAAGGGCAGGACTGTAGGGATGATTTTCTTTCAGGTGGATGTAATGAACTTCAGGCTCTCCGGTGGTATGCCCACATTCTTCGCAAACGTAGACTTTAGTTCTCCGCTCTTTGTATGCGTATTGGTGCTGCATCCCGTGTACTTTCAAACAATGCGACTCCAGACTGCACCGTTGGGTAAACGACTTTTCGCACATGTTGCATTTGTAGGGTCTCACTCCTGGAGAAATAAACAAAATTGCATAAGCATAAATGTCGAATTATATCTGCGCTTCATTTCCCTTCAAACACAGCTGCCAATTGTGACTCCAATTAGAATGTGATTCCAACTTTATACTTCGTCGCTGTTTTTTGTTTAGACGCAGTTTGCTTTATCCTACATTAAATTTGCTTCTGAGTTCTCTGGAATCAACCCCGCGAGAACTGTGAAACCTTGAAGGGAATGTATATTGCTCTTAGCCATATTCAGTTCTGTGTATTCAATGCTTGTATACCAAGGGCTATAAGGAGATGCCGCTTCTGTGTGTACAGTACTTACTACCAATATGTATAACAGCATGAGTAATAATTGGACTGGAAATTTCCTGCTTGAAAAAACCCGACCGAGATTGCCTGAGGAAGGAATAAGGGAAGATGTAAAATTTTATACTTGCATATATTTTTGTTGCTGCGAAATATGGATAAACAACTGTAATCAGGAAGGGAGTAAAGCAGGACTGTATGCCCTCAGGGTGGTAATATATTTGATAAACTGTGGATCTGGGGTACAAACCATGTAAGGAACTTGAGGCAAGTATAATTTAGTTGCGTGCTTTGCTCCACCCCATAAGCTTGTATTTATTGTATAATATGGAAGATGATGGTCTTTGAATCTTAATTAAAGTTTATATGTACAGACATCAATTAAGGCTTCTTTCATTATATACTAGAAGTTATAATGAACTTATTAAACCGTATAATAGAGAATTATAATGTTATGTAGCTTCATGGTCTTTACTAGATATATAACATGAGAATATTTTTCGTTATTTTGCTCTTCTATATTACTCTATTTTTAGTCTTAGTGCATGTTTTTACGAGTAACGACGGAAGAAGTAGCTACAAAGTTTATGATTATCCTGTGTGAATTAAAGGGAAAAAACATTTTGATGATCAAACCAGGATATCTTGAAAGGTGATATTATAAACAAGTGACTTTTCGCCGGGGACTATTTTCCCCCTATAATATTTCTACCTACCACTGCGATATTTTTGAAGCATGATAAATGGCTATGGAGAGAAAAAATTATCAGCAAGGCTGGAGGAAAACATGAGGTGGTATAATAGTTTCGTGGTTTTCAAAGAGACTAAAACCATGGGTTACAGGCCTCTGGTTATTGTTAAGTGAACTGTACTTAAAAATCCAGGTCGTGAGGTGTTTCAGAATAAAGTTGATGGGAGAAAAGATTCATGGAGTATGCGAGTTTTGTATTGATTGTATGTTGAACAACAAGTGTGTGAATGGATGCTGTGTGCATCACAAATATGCAAAACTAGAAGAAGGTGAATGCAAGGAAACAGTACCTGTATGCGTCCTGGTGTGTCGCTTAAGATCAAAGGTATCATTGAATCCTTTTCCACAGAATGTGCAAAGGTATCGCTTAACATCGGAATGGCATTTGAGATGCCTGTTGAGTAATCGTTGGAGGTTGAAGCTTTTGCCGCAGATTCGGCAGGCAAGTTTCCCGGTTCCACTTGTTGTGGCGGATCCAGCCGACCGGGAGCTATCTCCACAATCGGAGGAATTATCACTTTGATGACTGTGAGCTTTGTCACTATCTCCTCCGTGACGCTCGGGTGAATGAGATGCTAGAGGATTCTTGATTCCATGACCTCCATTAACGAACTCGACAGGGGCATCATTTGGTATTCCCAGCTGCAAATCAAAAACGAAATACATGTTAGTTTTTTATTGTGTTGGTTCCCGTCTTCCTGTATACATTTCTTGGAACGCAAAATTGTTTCACAAAAATATAGATTTAAATCAAAGAGGCTGGGCAAAAGGGTCAAGGGAGGATGGGGTAGGACAAACTGTTTGGAAAGAAGTCGTCTTTTTAAAGTTGGATCTGCCTGGCATCAGGGTGGAATAGAAAAGAAAGCATCAGGTGTGCTAACCCGTTGCTGCAGGACGCCGACCCGAACTTGAAGGGTTGATATGTTGGTGATATCATTCGTTGATGACCCTGATGAGTGTCTTCTATGCGGCGTGCTAGAGCTGACGCTTGAGCTGGGACTGTGGGCCATGGAACGACTATTATGGGATCGTGGAGAAAGGCCAGGTGTTCCGGGACCGGTAATTAGAATAGGAGTTAAAGGAGTACCAGGAGGAGATCCCCCTGAACCATTAAAAAACGGAGGAGATGGCAGGGATATATCTGCCGGAGAGGAGATAGGTGATGGTAGCCCAACTATGGAGTTTACCATTTGGTTTGATGGACAATGGCCAATGATGGATGAGTTGCTGGACGCAACCGGAGTTCCCAACAAGGAAGGGTTGAGGCTTAGTGGGTTATCCAAGGCAGCACTGAAATCTTCCGTGAAATTGAATCCCCCAAAGTTAAAGTAGTCATTCGCTGATTGCTGAACAAACTGAGGTCGAGCTATTAACGAGAATAAAAAGCGTTATATATAGCTTAATTATTATCCCCCGTGTGTGCAAGTACCAAACTACACAAAAATTACTGAATTTGTGTTAAAAAGCTAAACATATAATTAAGGTAAGTACCTTGTATGCTATCCACCAAGGAACTGTTATTTCGCTGTTGTTGTATAAACTGATTTAGGCGGCTATCATGACCACCACGGCTATTCCCGATTACATGATCAGGATTAGGCGTCCCGTTAGGATCCATCGGTGTTAAAGGTGCAAGCAGTGGGGGCGGGTCCGGTTGGGGAGATTCAATATCATGTACCGGTGGATCATCTCGATAAAAATCTGGAAACTCTTCCAGCAGAGATTCGGTATCTAGAGATGGTGAAAGTAACGGTTCATTTCCTAGCCCACCTCCTCCAGGTCCGCCGACATAAACGTCCAGAGATGTTTCACCATTTCGGCCATCATATCTCCCTCCGAGAAAGGCACCCCCGATGCCATTAGAATTGTTGTTACTTAATCCGAAATGGCCACCCAATCCCAAACTGTTTACCGGCGGTAGTGGACCCGATGAAGCCAGGCGGTAAATCCCTCCATTACCTCCCACGCTATCCGCTGTGTTATTCCCATTTTGACAAGCAGGCGGTTCGAACCCATTATTATTTATGCCACCTGGTGGCAATCCGTTCTCGCCACTATTTTTACTATTTTGTCCTCCTGATGAAACGCCTCCTCCAATTCTGCCTCCTCTAGGTGGCCCGTTACCCTCATAGTCCTCGGGTTGTGGACCAATATTTCTACATGGATGCAATTTTTACATTTAAAATCTATGTGAAATAATTGCACTGTGCCCCAAAGTTATATGTTTTTCAGGGAAAAAATCTTCATATGTTCCGTAAAAGCGTATAAATAAAACAAAATTAATTTCAAAATGACAACTAACCTATCATTCCCCTGGCTAAAATCCAATGGTGCATCTTGTTCAGGTGGAAATGGCGAGGGTGAAGGTGATTTTGGCGCAGGAGCCCGATGAATCACCGATGGTCTTGGCGGTGTAAGTATTTCAGGTTTGATTGAAGTGGTTTCTTTCTTGGTATCATGTTGCCCTGGAATAATAAAAAACAACAAATCTTTAAAATCTAGAGCTTCATCATTTTTTATTATTTACACCGTCATCGTCCTAAATTTTAAGGTCCGTTTCATAAAGTAAACAACATAACCTTCATTAAAATATGCCGCATCCCAAAAGCCTAACACAACATACCCTTGTCTTAACCGTAGTATCTCCATGTATTTCTTTTGGTGTATATTTACTGGTATTTTCCAATAAAAACAGGAAAGGAACCCAAAAACCATTATGCTTGAGAAAATGCCGAGCAATAAAAAGAAACAACCAATCTAACAATAAGCATATATTCTTCTTTTAAGAACAAATTTACGGGAGTGAGGAAAGAGAATACCAAAGGCGAAACAAAGGCGTCCTGGGCTACCTAACCAATATTTGAGAAATATAACAAATAGTTTTCTAGTTCCGCGTGCATATACATTCAGTAAGTGTCTGTCAAGAGAGTATTAGATAAAGCAACGAAGACCAACGAGATTGTTCTCTCTTCTCCCAGGAACAGATGAGCTATTGAAAAACTTTCAGCTTCATCAGAAATGAATTCAAACTGTAAGCATTTCCAGCTGAATCACTCACCGTAATTTTCTCATTGTCAACGTTTCTCATGGGGTGTAGAGACTCCACTGTATAGACATGAAAAGGAAATTTCTAAGGGTTTCTCTTTCGTCTAAGCCAATTTATGCAATTCTTTATAACCATGGCCCGTTGCAAGACCTTAGAATAGGAGAAGAGCAACTTGTTTGAAAATCTCCAAACCGAAACGATCAGGTTGAACTACGGCGAAATGAATCAACGTACAGGAGGAAGATTCTTCATGCAGTCCGTGTTAGATTGATGAAACCGAGAAGACGCATGAAATAAAAGACACAACTGTGAAGGGATGAGAAGAATATAAGGAATACCCCAAACTATAAAGCTAAACCATTGCATTCTAATAATAGTTCGTTCACCTTTTTACTTGTTCAGAATCCTCTAACCCTTCCTCTGTACAAGAAAATTCAAGTTTCGCATCCAATAGTCTAAGATGAAGCTAACTGCGAGCAAACATGCCTTTATGACTCTGTGAATCTTCAAGTACATTTCCCACATTCAACACTCGTTACAAGTCTGTAGGAATGAAAGCATAAGGTCTAAATGAAAAGCTGAATATCTGTAAGTTGGTTTTATCCTTAGGGCATACATAGAGGAAGGCACTGGTATTGTGTGAGGGGCTGAAACCGAGTAGATACTACAACTACTGCTGTCAATAGTATACCTGACTACCACTGATCTAGCGAAATCAGTTCTTCACACACACATACAAGCCAAACATTTTTTATGCTCCGTCGAAGCCAAAAGTCATTTCACACGAAACGGGATTTCATTTCCTTTCATTGAACTCTTGTCTCCTAAATTGCAACAAAAACAACAATGACGAGCATCCTATTGGGACGACTTAACAATATATATTGAAAGCGTGTACGATTCTAACTAGAATTTTGCTCTTCGTCCTCTCTCTCTCATATTAAAAATTTTTGTCTACATTCTAGTCACGAGAACTCCTTCACCTTGAATTTCCTTAAATCATGCAATTGCAAAAACCTTTATCTCTCTATAGAAGTATTTATTGTTATATGCATACTGTAATTCCACCTAGTCTGTTAACATTCATAACACGCAGTTAAATAAAAAATACATTTGAACCAGTTATGTATATAATTTAAAACGTTACGCCATCGGTAACGACGTCGAGCTATCTAAACACAGTATTTTATATACTCCTCTCTACAACACTACAACAATGAAATATACAGAGACAACTCTAGAAATAGGTAATAATAATAATGGACGTATTCGTAAAGTTTGCATTTAAGTTCATTCAATTGAATTCGAGCTCAGATTTTTATCCAGAAAATAAAATTTTAATGAGGAAAGGTTATATTCTCATGGTGGAGTTTTAATAGCATTTAAAATACAGGAATGGGAAAAAAGATAGATAATTTCAGGTTGAAATAATAATTCCGTAATGATACTTCTCATAAGCAAGTAAAAATAAGTGTGGAGAGCACCAAATGAATTTCGTAATTTCTTTCTAAACGACGGAAAACATGGAATATCAGGTTTGAATATCAAGGTTGAGGTAATTCAATTTCTTTGTCCCTCAAAAGGTTAATCGCATGTATAACCAAAGTATCGCATTTCAGACGACTGCTTTTATTTCTTTGTTATTTAGTAACACAGAAGAAGAGGGAATGTTTGTGTGTTTTCGTCTCTATAACGAATCAAAGATCTAAATACCTTTCAGTTTTGTATCTGCCCTTATGTATGACCATCATATGTGTATAAAATAAATATACTCACGCTGGGAACAACGGCGAAAAAAATAGCGATCAAGTGTATTTTTAGTTTATGATTCCTTCCTGAATCAACCCTTCCTTGTAGATTACCATTTAAATTAGTAGGGAGTTGGAAAAATTCACGCAAAAATTTGTGAAAGACTGGCACTGGTTAATTTTAAACTATAAAGGGAGGGATCCTGCCGTCATGCATGGTGTCTACAAGGTAATGCTAATCTTATGCAATGAATTCATCGGTATTAACACGACAGTTTTCCTCTATTTACTTACACTCACCTCCTTGCAGCTATCCATTCATGAAAACATTACATGAAACTAATGAACAAGTTTGCTATTTGGAAATTCTTCTTTCGTACATGAATGTTAATGAGGAGTTGTCCGGACTGATTATAATGACAGCAGAGTTATGATTATCTAGAATACGTTACAGTCAAATGAATCGCTTGAAACTGTTTATATTCATAAATGTATAATATCCCCTATGTATTGCATGCGTCACTTGTACAGCTAACTGAATACATGTGCCTACCCGTTCATCCACCTGATATATAGATACATACGTGTATTTATATACATTTATTTAGAATGTAAATACACCTTCACTACTAACTTATTCATTATCAGAACAACAATAATAGGTACACACGCAGAAACCCTGAAAAACAGCTCCAGCACAGTCTGACTTCCCAACAATGCAAAACGTTATATTCCTGACAGCTTCAAAATACTAAATACAACATGAATGAGATAGAGATGAAGAGAAGAATGCGAGGATGGGATTTTATCCATGGCATTGCATGGAGAAGTTCAGAATGTGTGCAGGGAAAAACAACCGTACAGTTGGATGCATAAATTAAATGCATGCACGGCGTGTTCCCCAAAGGACAAACTGTACTTATACGTTCCTTGCCCAAGTATTTATTCTAATTATTTCCATCAATGTTCGCAGTCAATACCTCTCTATCTCTCTCTTCTAACTGCCTTTAAAACCTCTTTTATTTACACGGACAAGCTTTTAAAAAATTACAATTACCAACAGTCTCATATAGTGTTGAATGCAAATAGTATGTATCTCAATATCTGTCCTTCCGTCTGGTGAATATATCTTGTCTATAAGCACGAACATGCAATGAGCAGACAACCACAACCTCCTTACACTGCTACAAACATATATATTTATCTTTAAAAATTTCTTCCTCCTATGTAAATCAATACGTGTAATCTTTCTCAACTATCTCCGAAAAAATTGTTTGTTCTACACAAGCCTTCTTAGAAAGCATTGGATCAACTAACTGTGTGTAGGTAATACATATACTGTCATATCTATGTGAAGCATATATAAGAATCATATGCAGAAGCACATCCCTATAGCAGCAAACAAGCATATTGTTATTATGAAATGGACGTTATTGCACTCTCAAGAATTTCCGATTCACCCTAGTGATAGCAAATACCTAATGTAAAAAGTTGAAACGAAGATGATATGGGGATGAAACAAGACAGCTGTATCTTTCGCACTATTGTTTCCTCTTCTCATCGTCTCTGTTCCGTCGTTCCTGACTTTTCGCAGTATTTGGTACCGCTCATACGACTCATGTGAATGAATAAGCTACATACGGGACAAGGGCTATAAACCTGCGTACAATGATGATGATGATCCTGCAAGTTGAATAAGTATGCCTGTGAGGGGGGAGCTGTGTAATTTTCCTGTCGTACACAACCTCTCCACTGTACATTTCTATACTGCTCAATGGTTATATTAGCTGACACGTAGTTAGGAGATGAAAGGTAGAGACGTGCTGTACCTACAAAATGAACAACACCTAACCGCTATAGCTTAAAAAACGGGTGAACGAACTGAGGGGTAGTGGTATTAGTGTGTGTAGTTGTGGAAAGTCATGTCTGATTTTCCTGCCAATGTGGCCTGCTATTGGCTTAGTGCACCTGACATTGAGTAAGAGCAACCTGTACCTGTACATATATGTTGATGTCATATTACGCCATCATTCTCTGCTTTCAAGGAATGCTGGGAGTTCCAATGGACGAAGATTATTATTATGAGCGTGCGAAAAATCACTGCAGGGCTCCTTCTCCCTCTTTCAAGTTCCCATGATTACCTCTATTCTAAAACTCCCTTGTGCTTCTTACCTAATACTTTGTGGCTTGCTAGCTCCAATGCTACTTTACTGTACAGTTTACATACTTCAGTTATATGCATGTGCAAGCCGTGAGCCTGTTATAACTAGTATGTACTTTACATGGTTGAGGTGTACAAACTCTTACAAGTTGTTCATGTGAACTTGACTGAGAACTTGAGAGTTTTGCAATGAGAACTGTTTGAATTACAGAGATGAGCAACAGGAAAGACAACGGGTTGAACCTCATCCAATCCATGATGTAATGCGGCACGAACCTTCCTACCTTCTTCACGAACATACATGTATAATACTAATATACCTACATACAACCACCATAACTCCACCTAATAGCACAAAAACAGCAATAATAGCTGTCGTCCATCTTGGTCTTTGTCTCAACCACGGATGGTATAAAATATCGAGTTTAAAACTTTTCCTAAGCAATCTATGTCACATCTCTACCACAACGTTGCTAATTATGATGCAATGATTTTAATTCCTTCAGCAGCGTTATCTTCCTACGCATTTCCATCCGCCGGGAAAATAGATGTACAGTCAGAAAAAAATGTGTTTATTTACTACGACTTAATCTTCCTTTTCCTCCATCGACTGAAGCGCAGTTTGCCTATAAAATCCTTTTACTTTGTGCTAATTTTCCCTTTAAAATCTTTTATTATATGTTCTATTTTCCTTAGAGTTTTTACTCTATGTGCCATTTTTTCACAAAATCTTTCACATCTTGTGTAATTATACTTTTCTCCCCCTATCAAGTCTTGTACATATACTCTGCATACATCTGCTGTGGACCCCATAAAAATTACGTTGTCGGCAATGCTCTCGACATGGGTGAAACTCCTCGTTCATACTTTAAAAGCAATCAGCCTCAACACTTCAACCGGGTCGAATTATATTCAAGTTTAACATGATATTATGTGTTTGGGAACTTCAAGTTACGTAATCACATTGTCTGTCATCCGTCCTGGTTTGCATTCTTCAACTAATATTAATAGTACACAAAAGAGATTTGAGGGATACACCACAAGGAGCTTGATTTACTTCACAGCTTATTAATTGAAATACAAAGGTGTCTCTACTAAACCCAAGAAGATTTTTTTCCTGTACGATAATTTAAGCAAGGACAAAAAACAAGCAATCTCAACTTGTACGATAGCTTCGATTGATAACGCTATAAATTCATCCTTATAAATAATTTTACTACACAAGTAATCCTCAGAGCAAGTCTGTCTTGTGGTGGAATCATGAACTGTCTGAACACGTTTTTTTTACTTTTAGCTTCAATATTATCCTTACCCTAGGGTATGATTGCAATCTTACCTGATTTTTTCAGCTAATTTTTTTTTATTGACAGTGCGTACAGACTGATGCCAAAGTAGTCTGCGCTGCTTATTGTGATTGCGAGCAATTAAGTCAAAAATATCTATAACCTACACATCCACTCACACCCTCATTACCTGCGCAATTAATTTATCGTTAAAAACTGCGTCAAATAATCGTGCTTGTCTAAAAAGTACTTCAATTCAAAGGCTTCTAATGGATGCCTAAATTTAAATATATTATACAATACAAGTATATATTCAAGCTATTCAAACATTTCATAATGTAAGTTTATTAAAATATAAATAACTGAGTCGCAGACTAGAAAAGGTAAATGTACTATTAGCTTTGGTGCAGACACTCCGACCATGACATGTGTGAGCCATTCCTGCGGTACAATCTCGCACACAATCCATGAAGTTCATACGATGTAACTACACCGGAAGGTATGCGATAATCTTACTTAGCGAAAGCAAGTTGTATATATATATATATTACAACTAACAACTAATATACTTTTAAGTCCTTTGCTGTGATTCACCACGGTTCTTTGTATGTACAACAATTATGTTGCTACATAATGGCAAAACATAAACTAAGCATATCGAGAAAAAATTGGCGAAGACATCATTACGTTTGCACATATACGCAACCAGGTGATCGAGAACTTGACAAAAATGTGTGCACTTGAGAAGCATTGACATTGTATTAACCAATTTGAAAGTAATGGCGAATGATTTTAGGCGAGAAAATTTTGTTCCATAAAATTGGAGCTTCCGGAATGATTTGTTCCGTCATAACCCCTTCGTTTTCTGGTTGAGGGCGGTAGAGGAAGAAAATTCATTCGGCAAGCCTTCACCGTTCATCCCATTATTACATAAAGCGTAAAGAAGGAATTAAACTGTAAAAAAACTTGCGAATGATGGAAGCTTGCAAAGATACATATACATGGTAAATGAGCTAAATACACAGTCTACATACCTGTTGCAAGTAAAAGTATTTCCCCCCGGCTATAAAAATTATAATATAGTAGATACGGAAAGTTTTAAAAATTTGCAAATACTCTGTAAAATAAAACTTATGCAGTACTCCATTGATTCCCAAGCAGCGTTATTTTCACAACTACACTCCAGAAGATCATGGTAGATTTAAAATACTTATGCTCCTCCGCACAAATATCCTTACTGATTATATTGACGTAACATTTTAGGTTAGATTCCTTCAAGGCATTGCGCACATTATTGTGGGACTCACACTTGCATGAATGCCTCTAAGGAAATTTTCATAACCTATCAATACATACATACATGCATAAATTGTCATGACATAGGAGAAATGAATATAAGTAATGTAGCTTGGTATAGGTAGATATACCGCGACCACGCATCAAATCAAAATTTGTAAAAACCCAGGAGCATCCTGCGATGCGATATATTATCCTACATACTCTACGTTGTTGATTTCGTAACTATTCTATTGCTTCAAATAAACCAGCAGACTTGTAACACACAGCAGAGAGATTGGCAGGGACTTATAACAAAGTTTTTGCCGCAAGTTTGTTCACCTTCACGTTATTTTCATTTATGAACTTACACAAGATTTTGATGTGTGGCTGATTGTTCCTTGGTTCATAATCATCAACACGTTGGTATTACAAGTGGGCGGCAGAAGAGAAAAAGACATTCAAAAGTAGAAGAATAAAAGCCACAATATGTTCTAAATAGTGCTGAAAATCATCATAACTAAAATATTCTTCCTCTCCCCATCTATATACTAAATGATCTCTGCATTGAAGGAATAATAGGTGCGAATGAAAGCTGTGGGAGATATTTTAAAACCTCTTTTGAATGACAACTCCAAAGATAAAAATATTATCCGGCGAATATAAATATTACTTGTTTAAGCACCACATACTCTTTTGGATTAAGCCTCACACGAATGAAATTCAATGCGTTTTTAGGCACTCAGCTCACATTAGCGTTCAGATTTTACCAGCAGTTGACAAGAATATTTACATTGACGAAGAGTGAATCGATTAGAAGAATGAACCGTTAAGAAAAGGTCTTTTATAACTCAAGTGTTCTTTTTATAAGCTCCAACACTGAGTATTCATATTACTAACCCTTTGCTCTTAAAGACTTCAGAAATCCTGAACTAAACTTAATGGTAATGTCATAAGTATAGCTGAGGGGAACCTAAATCCCAATCTAATATTACACTCTTAACCCGCCATATTGAGGCAGGCAGGACAGGAACATGAAAGCAATATATATAAATCATAAACCTTCAACACAGACATATCCATACAACTATAAAATAATTTTAAGTTCTTGTGAAAATAAAGAATGAGTTCAATGACCACTCGCTTATTCGGACATCGATTTATGAAGAAACTTTTAAGAATAAATAATGACCAGTTAGTATATTTGATACCAAAGATAGAATTACAATTAAGCTGGTGTAATACGTAATAAAACAATAATGTGTGGGCTTTTATACTTAACCATCAAAATCACTGCATCGACAGAGCTTTTACATTCACCATAGCCTTCAAATTTTAACTATATATAAGTAAATATGACTGGACGGAAATAAACTGGACATTTCGGAATACGTATTCAGCGCCCGGCAAGATAAACAACCCTTTTGCTTTGCTTAAGTTCTTCCATTGATTCGAAAAGAACCCTTAACAAGATATTGATAAATTCATGTATTCAAGGCGTAAATGCTTACACTTACGCGACATACGTATTTGAGGACGATCGCCTATGGGTGCTCATATGCTGTGACTAAACTAAGTAAATAACGACGCTGTATTAATCTTAAGGGTAGATACTACATTTAAACAAGCTTCTTTATGAAACTTCAAACTTGTCGGTTATGCCTACAAGGTTTACTTTGCATCTGAGAGAGGTTCAAAACCCAAGGGGACATTATCCTTCTCCATTGCTACCCTTGAATGTCAGATTTTGTCCAAAATATTTTTTGACAGGGTTGTATATTTTTAGGTCACTTCAATAAAGTTTTGGTGCATTTTCCTCTGCAAGGTTAATGATTTAAGAGAAAAAAATTGACACAAAGCGAGCTCCTACCCTTGTGTGGGAGCACATATAAGTACCAACTGCTAACTTTATTGCACCTGTAGATTTGTTTCCTGTACTTGCTGAAGTTAAGAAAGGAATGGGCTTTGTTATTCTGCCTTTATTATTGACAGCTAAAGTTGGAGATTTAAGATCAGTAGTATTGAAGTTTATTAGGATTTTATAGCTAGCTATAACACTATTAGAACAATCGTGCGTAGCCATTGGTTCCAATACCCTTCTCGAGTCCCATGATTACAACTTGACCTGGACCTACTTCTGGAAAATTTCGTTTTCCTTGAGGATTTAATACAAAAGCACTTTCAATAGTTTGAGGGGTAGAATCTGAATGAGTAGTGAGACGAGCAAACCGTAAATAAAAGTAAATGTTTCAGTGGTACAACAATATAGTACCCGTCATTCCACAGTGAGTGGATTTACTGGTATTGGTAGCTGTAACTCTTTTACGGTATACTATAGTCATCATTCACTTCCAGAGAAGTCCCAAAGCAGGCAAAATATAGGTACTATATTCTAGCTGTATAGCACACAAACCCACAGCTTATTATGACCGAAGAAAAATACGTCAAAAGTTAACTTTTTATATATGACTTGAAGGCGTAAAACCTTAGTAAGAAATATACCCAGGGCAACAAAAATACTGGAAATGCATACACATTGCCTAACTATGCCTGCATCCCCACTTGGAACTACTTTTATTACATATAGACTTAAACAATATTTAGTTGCCTATAAATTTGCACAATGCTACATATTGGAGGTATGCATATAGCAGATTCAGCCGGCCATGATCTTGTAAAATGTTACCAAATGGGTTAAATAATTTATGACAAAAACTATAGAGAATAACTTTACGTCTTTAAGTAACAATGGGATGAGATGATTTGCGTAGACAGAATGCGACGCCTTAATTTACCAACCTTGTTCAGAGATGAGAGCGAAGAAATCTATGAAATAACAGTTGTGCTTAAGCGATGCATAAAACAAAACGCATAGAATGTATCTAGGTACATACATCAGAGGTTTATTGCAGTATTACTTGATTTTTTAACCTTACTTGAGAATAGGAAAAGTCATTTTTTGAAGGTCAACCAACGTTTTTTACCTCAACAATGACATCATATCTCGGTGATGGTGGGCAAATCTGAGGCGTAAGTGAGTAAGAGAGGGAGAAAACAAGCTGAATGGAACAGAGATTTTGCACACAGAAGTACTATACGACTATTAAATTCGAATCAGCTCCACTACATAGACCTGTAGCACGGAGGGTGGTCACAGCTGAGACTTAAACATATTTTTGTATTCACGTACATAATTATCTTCATGGTTAATGTGTTGTGCCAAGACTGTTCGTGGTTACTACACAGTTTGTTTTCTAGACCTAGACCGCATGCCCAAAGATGTTCTCTGCAAAGTGCAATAGACATATAGTCTGCTATCGAGAGGGGCTTGACTATCTGTTTGAGCGGGCAAGGAGTATATAGTATAGTAGTGGCTGGATCACGTTTCGAAGTTTATTTATGTTTCACCGACAGTCCTCTATTGCCTAACCTCACTGGAGGCTGTAACATGTTACATCCAGTCCTACTACAACCTATAGGCCACTATTTAAAATTGTATTTATGCTTGATCGAAGCTCAAGGGTACGTCGAAATTAGTAACAGAATTCTTAGATTATGAAAACTAGGGATGAAACAGTAAACTTTTAAGCTGTATAGTTACTATACAAAGGCGTTTCAATTTAAATCATCCCGAAAATTCAGAAAATGAGAAAAAAATATTGTTCGAGTAATGATTACATGACTAGGGCTACGCATATCTAGAAACTTGTAATGAGAGTAGAGGTAGGTTTGAACTACTGAAGGAAGAGCTGATTGTAAAGAGATAATATTTAAAAGGTGATGGTTGTTGTACATATGTGCATGTATTACTCGGACAACGGCATGGATGGAGGAAACGAAATAATAGAATTCCAAAAGCCTCAGACTTGCCTCCTGGCCTGTTAATCTTCCCGTTGAAGATGAACTTTTCGAAAGAAAATATCAGGAAAAGGGGTAAAAGTAATGGAAACTATATAATATATGCACACCGATAGAATGAAGGATGAAAAGAGGTGAATAGGGTACGAAAAAGGATAGGCCAGGGTTTTGACTTAGATAGTAGTCAACCATAAAAAATAGGCAGCCAGATGGCCGATCCTTTAAAACTAAAATATAGTTTAATTGGTAGCGATTTGGGATCAAGTCCCTTCACGGGTTATCCAAAAGTTGCCACCAGCGTAGCAGTCAGTGGATTTTTTATACTGACGTACTTTATTTATATTTATTATATATGTACAATATTTATTACATCTGCACAACAAAAAGTATTTACACCTATACAGGCTGACAATAATATGAAACGACTAGCGGTCGAAACGGGCAGAGTGGCCTTGGCCGCTACGTTTTTGGACAAGAAAAAACTCGTTTGCATAATTTTATTGCCTCCCAGTCCTATCTAATGCATGTGTGGGTACCTGCACAAAACAATCTCTGTACGGTAATACGGGGACTATCAGTTATTATGTTTTTCCTGTACTCAAACCTGTATCCAAAGATGATATATCACTGGATAATAGTTTCAGCTTATGGCGTTATAGTGAGTTAAGCCCAAACACGCACGTCCTTAACTACCCTTTCGTTGTACATACCACACATTGTCATTGTTGTTATGCTTTCCTCTCTCTCTCCTCTTTCTGGAGCCTCTCTGGATGACTCTTAGCATGATAGACATGCGAATGAAGAGAATTATTACTGTGGTGAATATGATCCTGCATAGTGTAATACCAGCCTGTCGTCTTAACCACCTATCTATGCATAAGTTCTGGTTAGAAAATCATTATACTTTACCAGCCTATTCTACAGATACACAACACTTCAGATTACCTCAACTGTGCCCAAGAGCACATAAGAACGAAAACTTTTCAGGGTCTCTTCATTTTCCTCCTTTGTACATCATGCTCGTTAATCATTATGTTGCGTACGAGAATCCTGCAATTTTCCGTGTCGTCTACAGATTACTGATAATACCTCAACGAAAATAATTCATACAAAGTATACGCTCTAGTTTAGACATATAATACCTCCTTCGCTCATGGTCCCACGTGTTTTTTAATAAAAAATCATAAGCTAATCGTCCCTGATATTGTAGAGAGCTGATCAAGTATTATAATTATTTTTATACCTATTTATCATTAAAAAAAAAGGTTTCGATAACTGTGTTCATCTACGTTGTACGACATCTTCAATAAATTTGCATGACCATTAAATGGCCAATTGAATTCCACAGGCAGAAGGACATGGTTCAATAAATACTGAGGCTACAACTAGACTAAATCATTCGAGTGGTTGGTATTACTTTAAATAAATTTGTTCCACAACCATAGAAATCAAATAATGACGAATCTCCGGTTTTGAAGGTCACGCACCTATTTCAATGAAGTGTCTAGAAGTGCGGTACCTGTACTTGGTACTTCTGTTATATACAGTGAATTTTAATGGGGACTTCTAAATAGACGTTAAATAAGTAATAATTACAGTAAGAATAAATTTCGTGTTTTTTTTAATTTCACACTAGGCAGTTAGAAAATACATCTCCACACAGGAAAACTATCTCAATGGCACCTTGACAACTTCCCTGAATACCATAAAGTTTGTTTGCAAGGTGCCAGGTTGTGTAAGTGTAATAGGTTGGCAGAGCAAGTAACAGGTGGAAAATCATGAAAGTGTACATGGAAAAACGTCACACATGTTCATGAAGTGTGTATACAAATTAAAACTTCTAAATCTATTTTGGGACATTGCAGGATAAAAATGGCTGTAGCGGCAGCATACGCCAGTATACACTGGACGGAATCAATTCAGGCAGATTAAGTATACATAAAAGGCACGAAAATTTTCTTACGGATGACCCTTCGCAGCTGGTTATGTAATAAAGGGATTTCGAGCAGAAAGTGAAAACAAAGTCAAGATAGGATGTAGTCTAGTTAGGTTTTATAGAGCATATACGTCGAGGAAACAAAGAAAAAATCGAAAGTCTTATTTCATTTTAGTTTTTCTCCGTTACTTAAATTTTTTTTGCTCCATACCCAAGATGGGAATGTGAGAGTACATATACACATGTCCGTAACACATTTTTGTGCCAGTAGAAACTGAGAAAGAGGGAGAGTAGGCACATACAAAATAAATAACAAGTATATAAATATCAGGTTAATTGTATAACTATGTCCAGAAGAAAGATGTACAACATATAGAAGCTTGTGGATGTATATAGTTACATTAGTAGCGAGAGATGAAAAGCTGTAAGAGAAGAAGTGCCGCAAGTGATAAATCTCAGTTGGTTGGATGGCTGAATGTATGTTGGAAATATGCGTTGCCTCAGGCACCCGTTGAACCGGGTACCCGTGACCGTTAGGGCGAAAGGAAGACAACTTGTTGCCACAGCCTCCTCGCAAATTCTCAGCGTACTCTGGAGAATCAACAGGTGAGTTGAATCTCAGGAGATCTCTCAACACTGCGAAGCTTGTAACTATCTTATACCTCTTTGCTCACTCATTCTCGTTCCTGGCCTTGGTCATGCAAGATTTTTTGCTTGCCCAGAACACTCATTACTCCTTTTCTTATATATGACGTACTCCCACTAGAATAACAATCATCTTTTTTCCTTCTTTCCTACGTCTTGTCTCTCTTGTGTATACTCGTCTCATCAGCAGTAGCAACGTTACTTGGCCTCTTCATTGATATCTCCTTACTCAATAAAGACAATAAGGCTTCTCAAAAAAGGTACCTTAAATCTTCCCTCTCCTAAAGTGTCGTATTACAGTTCCAGGTACAGAGATGCTAATGTTTATATACAAATATGGTTTTACCCTATTCCTTCAACAACTTGAAATCACAATGAACAAGAGACTCGCATTTTCGTTCCTTCTATTTCGATTGCACCGATCTTATTCCCACGACATTTCTTAATTTTATAATAGTATTATACAGAAAACCAAATAATAATCCTGCTCTTCTTGTCTAACAACATCCGTAGTAGTATTACACATGAACTGTACTTTTCTTTTCTATGCATGTAAATATATACTTTTGAGCTCAGGGAATTTTTAAAAGACCAAAACAACCTAGTACTAATATTAACCATTTCCTTCCATTGAACCGAAAGACAAACTATACTAATGCATGTACTCCTGCTTGTTCAAATACTTTGAACCAACATTATGAACTGTAAATACAGCGTGTACATATAAAAAAAACTTAAAAAAAGGAAGGAAAAGAATTTACAGTTTCCTTGCAGATGTTCTTTCAGATCTCCTTTTGGTCTATATACCTTTTTATTAGTTTTTATTATAGAATTTACCCGTCGGTCTCTCATCTATATCCGTTTTCCTTTCACTAAACTTCTCTACCCTTTTGTCTATGATTTCCCTGAAAAAGGCAAGATCGAGAAGGGCGGGGGTTATATATCAAGAATACTAATGGAATACTTGAAGGATCCTTGTAACCTTGAGTAAATTTTTGAAGAAGTGTTTGAAATGTCATAAAACGGTTGTCATGAGTTGGATGTTCAACTAAACTATTGTCAAATAAACGACCTACAAAAATAAACAAGCATAAAAATTATACTGTACCTTTGTTCACCACTAGTGATAATGGTTCATCCGAATCAGGTGTAGAATCTTTGATTAACTCAGGCTTAGTCTGCTGCTTTAATGTAGCAGATCCAACTGTATTTGGAGAGTGAAGTTGAGACGCGAGAACTTTACTACTGTCAATCTCTCCCTCATCAACGGAGGTAATACTCTCAACTGTAGTATGTTTTGATGTCTCCAGTAACCGTTGCTGCTGTTGCAGCAACCGGTTTTTGATCAAAAAGATCTTGGGCATATTCGCTGGATTCAACTATTTTCAATACCGGAGGTTACAAGTCCACAACACTCCGGACTGTCCGTGTAAAATGGAACAACTGAATGCGTCGCTTTCAATGGTTGTATAAGTTGTTTGTGTATACTAATTCACTTGTAAAACTTAGAAGTTAAATTTTCCTCTTTATATACTGTACATTGTAAAAATGGATGCACCGTTATTCATTATCATTCTAATTTATTTGAATGGAATCAGTCCACCACTCAATATAAATAAAAATATATCTGTTTAAAATTCTTCCTCTATCTACAAAACTGCACTGTTAAACGTTAGATTTTTTGTTTTTGAGTAGATACTACAACAACATTCACAATACTGAAAATACTATCACTTATTATTGATGTGTACCAGCGTCAACGAGAATGACTCAAAAACATTCATGTTTCAACTTAATACACGATGAAGTGTTACTAGTCTGCTCCAAGGTAGAGTGCTCGTCTAACCTTACGACGGTCCTGTATACTCAGGTCCACTGCCAAGGATAAACTGACAGGTATGGAATCATGACCAAGGCCATGAATCCATGCCTGTTATTATTGCAACCCACGTTGTGAGACAATACGAGCAACCCCCACTTCACAGTAAGGATGAAGAGGCTTCTAACTGTGGCCGACCCCTCCTTTGTGGTCTCTCACAAACCTAAGTTGTTGACCCCAACAATACCATTGTATAAAAATGTATATATACGTAAATAAATACTTTTAAGTTCCATATATCCATATATATAAATATATTGTTATATATATATATATATTTATAACAGTCTCAACCCCCGTCTAGTAAAAGTATTATAATTCCAACACTTCAAATTTTTGGTTCCTCAAAAATACATTTTATTACCAACTAGTCAAATTTTACTTTCAAGTCCTATAATATGTACTGTGTGTAGTACTTTTAGGCACTGTCTTGGTCCTTTTAATCGCTCCCTTTCCCACTTCTTCCTTTTTTGTCTTCCGTCTTGATCTGACTCCAACCATAGACACACATACATGTCAATGCTCATTCTCAGCCACCGCCACCAATTGGCCTCCAGTACTGTTAGAATAAATGCATACAGTCAAACTGATGTTATGTATGTACATGTGTTTCATATAGCCTTCTTCAATGGTACGCTTACATATTCTCTACCAACCCCAAAATCTTTTATCAACATTATTTAAAATTGTTATTTGTGGGTTTTCAGATTTCCAAGTAAATCATAGATACTTAATTTAGTAATAATCTGTTGATTCATATTGCCTATATGAGATAACTCTACAGTTCTTACTAATAAAGGATTAATTTATCTTCGATTGAACATTGGATGGATGAAGACGATGAAGTATTATTTGATGTTTAACATCTTGTACTATCTTTGCTTTAACATTGATTTTTTTCTAGAATATTTACCTTTCTCAATAAACAGCGTGTTAGTCTTTGTGTATAGGGAGACGTTTCATTCAATTTAATTCACGTGAGCAAGTTGGGCATTAATACATCGGCAATGGAAGTTCTAAGATTGGTTGACGTATCGGGGTTGTTAATTGATCAAGTAAATCTTGTTCATTACATAGGTGGCAGTTAAAAGTGAATACATTGTTCTACTATATAAATTGTAGATGTTGGTAATTACATATAGAATCCAAAATACATGTATAAAATCGAATAAGCGATGTGGACGTGTATAAAAGAAAACATGTTTACATACTTCATAAAATCCGAACATGTTTGTACTTTAATAAATTCAGCACTACTACGTAATTTATATAAGGTACACCCAATCCTGTTAGATCATGTTTTGCACAGCGCTTAGCTTCACTAAAGAAGAAGCGGACCAAAAGTGCATACTTACTGTTGAAAATCCTTTCAATGTGTTACTGTTTTCGTATAAACTTGATGGAACACTCTTTATTAACTGTAGCTTTTTAAAAGGAAAAACATCCGTTGGAACATTTGGTAAACACTTTTGCTATTACCTGCTTACTCTTACACAGAAATGATCTCCTTTCACTGTGTTAGACAGTTACGCGTAACACTTAAGCTGTACATGGCATCATTATAAACTACCAACAAGTGAAATGAATACCTACATACATACATGTATACATTATTGACAAGAGACTTGTTCATGGAATTCATTCGACATGCAACTTTCACTGGTCCAGGCGATTCCTTACCCCGCGTATTCTCATTAATTGAAAGAATTCTTGAAATACTGTCGTTTAAAAGAAAGTCTATTTTTATTTCCTTTAAAATACGAAAAGGAAAATGTCCCTGACCTTAAGGAGCCCATGGTGACTTACAATCAACCATATAGCATTTAAAAATTTTGTATACGGTTAAGTACCTTTGGACTCCGCCAGCTGTCAACCAACTTGGTGACTTGGGGAAATATATGAGGAATGTAAATGTAAGGGATTTAAATGTTCCATTTGCTTGGGTAAGTATTAGTCTGGACTAAATTAGTCACATTCAGTCATATGAAATGGTCTTGGTGGTAAAATGTATTGCAACGGGGTAGGTAAAAATGTAAATAAAACGCACTTGCTTTGAGTCAATCCCCTTGGAGGAAAAGGCAAGGACCTCACCTGTCAGTAAGTTTATAGACCAAATTGGTCCATTCCAAATGAACTCAGTGGCTGGGTTATTATCAAATGCGAACCATTTTACTGCATGCGTTCAATCCCATGTTTTAAATATTTCTTTTAATAATGCCGCAATTTGACACTTGCTTTGAAGGGAGCCCGAGCATTAGAATATATTTAAAGAATAAAGATCAAAAGTAAATTGTCTGTACCCTGTCGAAATCATGAACCTGTCATGTCATTGAACCGTGGGTGGATTTAAAATAAAGAAAAATTATTATTCCGTTAAATATATCAGACTACTTAGTATTTTAATTTTTATGATTTTACCAATAATAACAACAAGTGTCCAGTCAAAAAAAACAAGAGAGTGGAAAGTTTTGGCTCAAATTCGTCGTTTAAAAATAAAGCGAACTGACCATACATCCATTATCAAATAAAAAGTACTACATCCCGACTCAAAATAACCATAAACATAGTCTTCTCACACTATGAACAAATAAGGAGGTATTTTCAGAAAGCCTTTTGCACGTTTGTGGTGGATTTTGTAAGGATGATCAAGAAAGCTCTGCAAGCTGTAGTAAATGTGCGGGCTACGACGACGTTGATGATGAGCGTTATATAATGGCGGAGTGGCTTGACTTTGAAAAAGCTGGCAATTCAAGTCATCTTCCCTCTCACAACCACAAGGCGTATCCGGCCAATGACCCTTTCACTCGTCTTCATTCTAATTGACTTCCTGGTTGGGTCCTAATGCGGAAGCAAGTACCGTTGCTCATCCTCAACGTCACAATGCTGTATACTCACTCAAAAGCCATTGTCATATCAACCTACCTTTAATCCACTCGGTCCGCATGATACTGAAACTATCCCTGTGAATCCAAATTATTGTTACGCAATTACTGACTCAAAGAACTAGCCAATAACGATTCTACGTCGAAAATGTTTCAAAAAATGAACGTTCTGTGCCACACATGAGAGAGCATCATCACCGAGTCAGAAACCATTTTTCTTTTGCGTACACTACATACAACATTATATACAACATGCTGCAGGAATAGTGTGTTGTAAACAAACGTTATTTCAACAATCGTGTACATTGACAGGAATCGAACAATGTCATCCCTATGTATGTTAGCTTATTCTCTCCATTCAAATGTTATGCAGATATATCCACTTGCTTTAATGCATACTTCATTTTTGTTCTTACAAATGACCTATCACTTCTATTCAGTTCGTCTTCCCAAATGTTGCTCCGTTGTCATTTAGATATATCGTCTGTATATCTGCATCTCGTTATGAGATGGTTCACTCTTCACTCTTGCAAACATCTCAATAGGGAGTGTTATATCGACAACGACCAATCCAATCTGATTAGGTGCTGGGAACACAACGGTCTGATTTATTATGCAATGTATGTAGGAATGCAAGATACTTACGCACCTTGGTGGTACAATTATTTCAACTCTTTCTTTTGAACAGTAACAATGCATTTTTGGAACAACTGGCGGGACTGGAAACGGTGTTTAGTTTTACTTTCAGCAGTTTTATGCGACTAACTACTATACAGACGCTGTGCAACAAGTTTTTTAAAATCCGCAATCTTTGAAGATATTACAAGACCATGTATGTACATATATTGTTGTTGACTGGGGATACTTGAACTAAATCTGATTTTTAAGAGTTGTTTCATCAATGTTCATAGTGCGCATTTAAGTATACAACATAATTTATACCACACTCAGCTTTCATGAAACGATAATATTAGTTTGAAATTAAGAGCGGAACGAAAAGTTAAAACTGTATGTTGCAGAAAGTCATTGTAAAGAGTGAAAATTAAAAAATCCTACGCAAATCTTCGCTCAATGATAAAAATGGAGTATTATTGCGGTATAAAATTCTTGCGAGTTCTTGCAATTAAACCTAGAGATAGTAGCATTGATTATGAAGGGCTGTGTTATATAGAAGTTACTTTCTGATGTTTCCCATATACTATTGTTGTACACATATATTTATTATTGTACATATGTACTCATCAATTTGATGGAGGGCTTAGTACTGACATTGCACTTGTGTTATGTCAGACTAAGCATTTTGCACGCAAGGAAGCATATTATTCACTAGGCTGTGTATGCGAATAACTACATCCGTATCCGTAAGAACCGTTTTCACATGGCTTCCATTCCCTGTGGATAAGAAAGATTCTCCCTTCTTCCGTAAGAATAATATCAAAAGGAAGTTATAAGAGCATGTTGCAACAAAAATAAGATACTTGTGTAATTTTTATATCCTCGATTCTTTTAAACACTCTTCTTCTTTACTTTACAAGCATGCAAGGTTTCATTGCTACAATTGTTAAGACTATGTTCATGACATTGCCCTAATGATTTTCTTGGTTTTAATAGTACACTGCCAACATGTAATTATACACGATTTTCTGCTTCTCCTTGTTTTTTCCACAGGTTAAACCAGAAAACATTTGAGTACTATAGTCTAGGGTCATAGAGCTAGTTACTCCTCGCCATTTATCCACTTTTCATGTGAATTCACCTAAGTGATTTTCTTCACACTGTCTGCACGTTAGATTTCTTTTGATCGTATTTGTACTTGAACTTGAAGCTGAGTAATTACAAAGTTTAGTCATTACAAACATAGGAAGTTGCAAACGTCGTGCGTGATTTAGGGTGCATCTCTAAATACTACACATGCTTAATGTACACCTGTACATCAATTTGACATTTCTTGAACATTGTTATGGTCATTACCAAGTACCATTCGCATTGTCTATAGTGTAATTAATGACTGTTGTTCCAAACTTCTTGTACATATTTCATTCCAATACAACCCTTACAGATGTTAGCTTAAGTATATAATAAGTTTAAATCCTTAATTTTTCCCCAACAAAGTGGAAAATACTCTGGAACTACGCCACTAAACCGTTACACAGTTTTACGTTGGTATTTCGACTAATTTTAAGATAAAGAGTTGATTTAATCATTTCCTTTTGTCAATCATATAGGAAAGGAGGTGCTGTATGTTGGCGTGTGACTGCATAAGCAATATTTTCTGCATAAAAATTTACACACGTTCACAGCATACCACCCAAGGTGGATAATATCATGAATTCCTAACCATGTGAAATCTATGAGTTCATGGCAAAACCCTCAAGCTTGTACATATGTGTATGTATTCGAGGGCTCCGATTCAGTCCCGTGAGATTTAACAATTTAAAAGACTAAAACAGAGTCGATGAGTGAGGGATTGTTGTCAAAGCGCTATATGAGTCTACAGACAAGTACTTCACTATTCGTAAAGACTATACTACGATCAAGTATTAAATTTTAAGGCTAGAATGTAGAGACTTTTTATCGTTTTGCTTTCAAAGCTTAGCAAAGGTCAATCGAAAATAGAATGAATGACAAAGCCTAAACCCAGCTTGACGCCTGAATGTATGAGAAAGTGAAAGAAAAGTAAAATACACAGATATTTCCGTTATATGTATGTGTCGCCATTTTTCTCGACTTTTGGAAAATAATACAAAGATAAAGTACTAACCTTAACCAGCAACCACTTGCTAATCAAGTCTAAGTCTTGCACTTGTGTTTACTCAAATTCAATGTCAATAAACAGTTTATACTTTGACTCATGGTCATTGCTAGTAACCCATTCTGTTTGATTTAGATTGAACTTAACTATAGTATGTATGTATCTTGTAGACGTCTCGTCGGATATATTTCAACTTATGCCTTCCCGTCAGCTCAATACATTTTATATTGCTCTATTGTCTGAAGTCATTGTATAGGCGGTGTACCTCAAATTGTTCCATCGATATATTAAAAAGCCTGTACTTTATCTAAGGAAACTTATTTATAAATAAAGGTGAAGGCATCGTTCAAAACGTTTTCAAAATCGGTTGCAAGGAAAGTGAGTCAGTTGTCAATATCATGAAAACGGTTACACACACGTTTTAATACTTGCCATAATATTACAAATGTTATAAGTATACAACAATAGCATCACTCATTACATTATGTACATGGAGAATCTAACGGAAACGTAGTTTCAGGCACGCTTCCATGATCACCAAGCTCTCATCTTGCTCTACCACTCCCACACATATAAACTTAAAATACAATGACGATAACCCTTCTTGTAGTGAAACTAACGTTTCTGGTTGTGTCAGCGTTAGGACGGATGTGGTGGGTATAGGTACTGGTGATTGTATAATGCGTTCAATGATGTAATGCACACGGCCTGACATCTACAAGGGAAGCTTTCGTTTTGCTTCACAATGAATGAGCTGTAACTCGTGTTATCTATACCAGATGCCCCCTACGTTGAAATCGGCATTGGATTCTACCTCAGCATATTTATATGCACGCAAGAATCGTTATCATTAGTTATCTTAACTAACTCAAGGGATGAGTAAGGGATAAGTTATATTATCATTATATAAAAACAAGAACCTACGCAAAATGAAATATTTCATCATTTAAATCAATGCAAAGGTGCTTCTTTTGCAACGTTATATGTATATAAACACATATTAGCTTTTACCGATGTTTTCAGTCAGCATGTGATAAAATAAGTGATTCTAAAAATCGAACGATGCTCTTTAACTTCGCAGGTACATTGAAGTAAAGCTTCACGGCTTTGCTTTCTTAGTAACCCTTACGCATCGTTTGGTTTGTTTGATGCTCATAGACAGCACTAACCTATTGATATTTTGAATACACCTTTTCTATACTGTAATTTTGTGTATTCGAGAATAACAGAATAATTTCATATAATTGTTACTTCAATATTAAAGTAATTTCCCCCTTTCAAAAAAAATTTAGCTATCAAATAATTTCATGTTTCATATATTGTCCCTTTTATATCTGGTCTGTTTTAAATGAAGTAATTCCCCGAAAATGGGACAATAAAAAACAAATACGTATTTGTAATAAAATATACTTAGAAATGCTAAAAACGAAAAATTTGTACTCAAATACATATGTGGCTCAAGTGAGACGTTGTCCAGGGACAAATACAACTTTATTTGTAAACCCAACACAGACACATGCCCAAAAATCCAAAGTACAAGTAAGGCGTTCGACACAGTTTACGTAACCTGATGCTGTAACACTGGAGAGCGAAATAGAAACGCATAGGATGGAAATTAAAACTTGGAAAACCGTTGGAACGGTACCATTGATAAAGACGTGTGCCTGAGTTGGATCAAATATATAGTTATGCTACTAAACTGTCAGGAAACTTCCACACCTCCATTGACTTACATACATAGGTAATTAACTTCTTGATTAGCCATTACAATCGCTTGCTGTTGAAAAGGCGAGTTCTGCTTAAATGGACAACCATTTACGTCAAGTATGTCTCAAATTAGTTGAATTCATGTTTTTAAAATAATACATATCTACAATCGTATCATTGTATGCCAGTTCTTCAATATAACATATTATCCTAATTTGTAACAATATGTCGGTTGTTTTATGAGGTTTGGAGGTTCATCAATAGTGACGAACGCCGCTCTCTCAACTCAATGCGTGTCTGCCTCAGTGCGAGTGAATCGTGAGTATTATAAAAGGCAGTGTATTCCAACTCCAGCAACGTCTTTCAGCATTCATTCATACAAACGGGCTTTTGCTGAACGCAAAGCGCATGTTGGTACAAAGCTATTCACCTGAGAATCTTAAAACATTTAGAAAATTGAAAACTCGAACAATATTATTTTTAAAGCTAGATCAATGACAGTCGAACCATCATAAAATGACGAAAACTGAATATGAAGCTTAAAATAAACATACCCAAAAAAAACAAGTTGAAAACACACTGACAAATAATAATAATATAAAAATTTTGAACTAATTTTGTACCCCATTTGTAATTAGATCAAATGACAATATATGTTTCGTCCGTATAGCTAATTTAAGCTGTCCATACGCTTACTATTAGTGATGTACAAGTTTGAATAATCGTAAGTTTTGTAAACAAAAAACAGCACCTCTGTGTTAAAACATAGAACTGTATTTTAGCAAAATCGATGTAGTTAGAGTTATCAAATGGAGCAAAAGGCATCACTACTATAATCCCTTGGTAAATGAAAAAGAAAACTAGTTTTCATTTTTTAACGATTCAACGATGATATTCGGAATATATAAGTATATTTTTAATTCGAAGGTTCACAATTACGGACAGAAAAAGCTGAATTTGACTGCATGTTTACAAAGTAAATGTATACGACAACTCCTATATTTGTGATCCCAAAGGAGACAAAAATATATAGTCAACTATATACGTATAAGCTTTGTAGCTATATCGAAGGCTTGTTTCACAAAGGAAGAAGGTTACAGGTATGACGTCATACTTGATGCCTTGGGTCTCCGTGAGATAGGAACAACGTTGTCCGATAGCGTAAAAAGTATAAGCACATATGACTTGTTAGCATATACGGACACAAGGATGCGAATAACAATGTCAATCTCCGCAACTATTGGGATAATGCGTATACGATCTAACCCACTTCCTACTTCCATGTGCGTGCATTCGGGCTTCTACAGCTTCTATGCTACACATACGACATACAATGCATCCTGACGCACAACGCCACAAGTTTCCCCAAAACGAAAGCATCCAAATGGCTGGTATATATTTCGGAACATTGGAACATACAAATACATAGGAACATGTATATACCCATCTATATATACATATAATGTGTAGTATATGTATATGTATAAGCGTGCTAGAGCCGTCTTATAGCATAGAATTTTCGTCAAAAATATAATTTTAACTTGCAGGTTTTTCAAAATGACTTTTAATAGAAGAAATTATTCCTGCCTTATTCTCCGTGTGGTTGCTATCAAGATGGTCCCTATACAAAAGTTAAAAACTCAGCCTGTCGAAGCAACTTGCGTCAAAGTAAATACATGTAAAGAGTTCGGCCATTCACAGTTTCACTTCTGCCAGCTCGATTCATCTTTTAGGACAGGTAGCTATATAGTCTTCCTCCGTTGGCTAGACAACAACTTCTGGAAATGTAGGGTACTCGAATGTCCCCATTTCTGTGAATATACTGGTTCCGATCCTTATGATACATAAGACTGGAAAGTTATATGAAATATACTCGTGACGTTCAACATGAAGAATCTGAATGAATATACGTCATGTATCTTTGGCGAAACCACGAGCAACAGCAGCTAATTATTTACCTAAAAAGGTGATAGTTTATGAACAAGTAGTCCAACTTTTCTTCGGCTTCTTTCCCAATAGCACTTCCTGACTTAAGTAGAACTAAACAAATTAAACTCACTCATTGTTCCAGGAAATAAAGGATCCTTCAAAGCGTCCCCACTTACATCACACACCGCATCAAGGATATAATGAAGTTATCCATCGGAGCGCTTCATAATAGTTTAGGTAAAAGTAAGGCGCTTCGAATTACCGAATTACATGATTCCCACTCGCTTTGTTAAAAAGTTTTAGCCCCTATGGGTAATGTACGTCCTGTAAGAACGTAATCATGCAAACTGACGGATGATTAAAAAATCTGGATGTGACATTTAAATTAGATTTTAGTTAACACAACTTCCTCAAGCATAAATGACACCAATATTTTCCCCTGTACCAGTAATCAATTTAAAGCAATTTAAAAGCAATCAATAATTACCTTGTAAATTTCATGCGTACGCAGTGGTGTAATTAACCTACTCATAAAATTCCTGGAAGTAATACCTAATTTTAGTATAATTTAATTACTCCTCCTTCCGCAATATGCCGAGGACAAAGGAAAGTGAATCTGACTGTGACGTAAGTAGAGAGACTGAGGGGAAGTTCCTGAGGATCATGTTGGTTAGAGAAAACAGGCTTGTTTATCCGTACAGATGATGGAAGATCTATCATAAATTAAAAATTTAATTTCGTGTGATTCTTAACCTTGGAATTGGTGCGTCGAACGTCCTTTTGAAGAGAATTTTTGTTATCTGTAATCATCAATTAGTTGTCATGATTATTTACAGGACATTTATTACCAGGTAAAGCTAAAACTTTTAACAAAAGACTGAATGGGAATCAAGAATAAAGTAATCGGAAATTGGAAATGCCTTGTACTTGTAACAAAACGATATTACTATGAAGCAATGAAGCCCTCCGAAGGATAACGGAATGAGTTTAAATTGGTTACTGTTTACAGTCAGCATCAGTTATCATCACAGTTATCAAACGAAAATTTCAATAATTTACAAGAATGTTAAAAATTGCCAAAACATTGTTTAAAACGAATTACATTTATTAATTTATTTTTCTCTGTCCAGCCAAAAGAAATACATAAAAAGAATTTAGAACAATATTTGTATTAAAAGAATTACATAAATATAGAAGTCATATAGAAATAAATAAAAAGAAATAAATTGAAAAGATATATTTAAAAAAAATATAAACAGTGAAAGAATGAAATTTTATTTCCAAAATATATACGAATTTTTAAATATCTACATATTAGTGACCATGGCTGTGAAAGTATAAATGCCCCAAAAACATGAAAGACCGAAAACAATAGGTTCGATAAATATTGCAAAAATGGAACAAGTTTTGAAAGTAGTTTAAAAAATGAACAAATTTCATGCATCTCTATTGCCAAGCTAAGCCTTGTGTTGATTAGCCTCAAACATAATCCCCGTAAAAGATTCATTGATGGGAACCCCAGTAGAGCATATATAATAAAATTAGAAAGGATCGGTAGAGTTGGGCAAAAGATGAGAATGTGAAAGAATGTGTTGTGGAGATTGTTGTGTTTGTTCTATATACGTACACATGGAGTTATATAAGGCAAAATGGTATACAAACCCTAAAAGATGGAAATCAAGAGACTTGCAAAAGCCTCTTTTTACTTCCAGGTTGTGGGGAAAACGCGAACACACAACGAGTGAAACTAGGAGGCAAAGCAAAGAGCCTAGAAAGAACGGCACGTGGAGTCTCGTCAATCAATTCCGACTGACGTCATCGTCAGCCCCATTCAGGATTCGTTTTCATTCACAATATGCCCATTCAAAACCTACCCGGGTTCAGTTTCTCACTGACGATGGTTCCAAAAATACCCGGATTTTACTCCGTAACCTATCTTTATTGTTAGTAAAACCAAGGAGAACCCTTGGCCACTGCCTCAGTCTGAGTTTGGTCAGTGGAACTCCTTGTCATTGTCAGTCTCCACTCCGAAGTCTACTTGGCTTAAATAAAATTTTAACAAATAATTATAAAAATATTTACAACCTTTCTCCCGCGATTTTACCTTTCTATCGTGATTTAACTCATTTTATTTTTTTTAAACGTGCTATCTTAAAAACATCAATAAGAAGTGATTTAATCATTTTAAACCACCTTTTGTTTACAAGGAAGAGTTAGGAATTTTTGTTTTAAAAAAAAAGCTACAACCTTCCACTACTGTTACTTATTCAAAAAGTGAACCATTTGGAAGAAGGACACACCACAGGTAAGCTTGGATTACCTGGTCCAGTTAAGTCAATTAAATTGTGGTATCTTGCATAATTGTGTTATTATTTTCTTCATGCTATTAGTAATTAAAACGTCAACTAGCTGTATTTTAATTTCGTGATGTTTTATTTCTTGCTTTTTGTTATATTTCACAACGCACTGCTTGCATGTTTTCGTGTAACTTCCCACACAGAAGTCAGCACTATGAAACACTAATACTTTGAAGGTTCTGGCCTTGACGTTTACTCTATCATGTATATATAGGTAGGCATACAATTATTTACACACAAACACAGAATTTCAGTGCCTTGGAGTATCTGATTAAACGTTTAATCGCTGAGAATGGAATTGCCACAAGGCAGAATAATAATATATATTATTAACACTAGTGTAAACAGTTCTAATTGGCAAACAGTAAAGTACTAATTTGTCAGCAGTATATTCCAATTCTTTTATCCTGATTTTTTAAATGATCTGTTTATACAAACAACCTCTATACATAGACGGACAATATTAGGATGATTTATGCATTCATCTATAATAAAAAATAATTAGTATTTAGCATTGATTGGCTCGAGTACTATAATTCGAATGCAAAATCAAGCCCTTTCAAGATGTAGAATTCCAGGGAAAGATGACTATTGTCATAACTGTGATTCGGCCGAGATGGGACCGTCTTTTAACTTCACGATTGACATGTTTGTTTTATTTTGCATGCATGCGGCAATTGAAAATAAGTTGTTCAACCGTTAGATTCAACATGGGACGGATTTTCTATAAATAATTCTCGTGGCATGTTGAACTTGTCAAAGACTCTGCGGCTCTTTCGGATGCCTCCAAATTCATAACACATAGAGTTTTTCTCCGATGGATTGCAAAACTCTATGGCTCACACATTGTTCCTCAACCTTTTATACTTTATAGCGTCTTGTTCTTTGTATGTATGTGCGAATACTTACTTAACGTTATACTGCAAATACATTGAAGGCATGGAGCGGCACCTTTCCCGCTCATGCATTCTTGGGGTATGTTGCATCCGTTTCTGCCATTCTCGTTGTATTTTTTCCTTTATAGAAGTATGTACACCTATGTGGGGTCATTGGACGTGCTTTGTGAATGGAATTGTGGAAGTTTGAAATCGACGGGGGATTTATTCCTTTTATAAATTCAGTTTTAAATACACCAAATAGATTTTTCATTTTTTGCTCTGAACAAACTAATTTTTTTAATGGACCGCATTCACACATGTATAATACCTATAATGTAGAAATATTATATTTTTTATACTGACTATACTCATAGATCAATGAGGACCTAAAATTTTGAAATTTTGCTTCAATCATACTATTCTAAAATCATGTTTGTATTTCGATCTCGACTTCTGTGTCAAAGTATACGTTAAAATGTATACAAATTATATTAACACATTTTAAAAATAATAAATAAATAATTCTAAAATATATGAATAAGTTTATATATAAATATATATATTTTTTTTAAATTATTTTTTATTCCATGCAAATCTAATCAAATTTTACAATTTAAAATAATTTTTTTTAGATAAGTTAGTATCGTAAGAAAGCGATTCAGTGCAAGCATCGAAGCATGTACAGCTTTTAATAGTACCATCAAATACAAATGCAATGCCAACTACCGAAACTATACCATTGTGTGGCGTGGTGGGTCATGTTATTCATGTATAGCGCATGGGACCGAAGACGGAACAGTTGACAGATAGTTTTACAATTTTCATGACACATTTGTATCTGAAAAACATAACATTTATTTAAGCGCACGTCACAGTTACGTCTGTAAAATAAAAGCTTGCCTGAAATTAGGTCTGCTCAACATTTCATGTTCAATATCCCCTGCTCGGATATATGTACAGTTATACATGACAAGATCGCTTGTCCTTCGGTGTAAATTAGCTAAGGGGAGAAATGAGATTACAAATGTTGATATAAACTCAAATCCCACTGATAAATTGGATACCGCTCCAGCCTCCAGCTGTATTTTGTAGAAATAGAAATATTGTTCCAACGTACCAACAGAACTACTGTTTTTGAAACAATACTCATATTTTTGTATGCAACAATTAAAATTCAGGGAGAGATAATTTGTAAGCTGATTTCAAACATATTTTTTAATTAAAATAAAATTATTAAAATTATTTTAATTAGGGTATTTGCTAATATACTATTTTCAGTATTGAGCATATTTAATTATTTCGCTTGTATATCAGACAAATTAATCATTAAAATCAATTTCAACTTTAAAACATGTAGATAATTTTAAAAAATGCGAACTTCTTTATTCTCTAAAATATAATCAATATAAAATTCTTCTAAAAGTAACGAATAGAAGTACAATAATAAAATAATAGACATATTTTATAGGCAGTTGCAATGAGGCAGTAATTTTTATTATGAATTTAAATAATTTCCTAAAATTGACAATTCAAATAACAATAGTTTATCTGACTGTAAACAAGCACAATTGACAAATTTTGAGGATTAATCCTAAGCTAAATGAAGTTGTTGTGTCTCATTTCCTTGAAAGTAGGGAATTTAAGTTGCATACAGGCTTGCCATACCTTGGTGGCTTGAATGAGTAATAAAACATACGTTAATAGTTTGTGGAAGAGGAAGTGAAAGAAATATTGGACGTCGAATAATTCGTAAAGACGCTGAGTATAATATACAATGAAGAAGGATATGAAGTTAATAAAGATAGTTGGCTTGCGTCTGTGTAGGAAACTGTAATGGGTGAAGATAAAAGGATTGACGCAATGCTTAGCCTATATGTCCTGGCTTTGTTCAATGGAACGCTGTGTATAGAGTGCGTATTTCATTGTAAAAATGCGCGAGTTACGGTCAATGAGGAAGTATCGGGATGAGTTGGTCATGTCCTTGGCAATAATCGGAGATTGACCTACTTCCCAAAGAGCCGAAAGAGAGTATGGGGAAAGGCAGATGCTTTTTCGCGTAACATTTTCAGGACTGGCAAATTTTCGGGGTGACGTATCTCGGAAATAGCGTCATACGAGGTCGGGTATGACGCCAATGACTTTCGGGGGTGGAGGATGAGGAACGGGAGATGCCGATTCGGGGGTTCATCGACCTAACTCACCACGTGCAGAAGATCTCAGTTGCCAATTCCTACAGAAAACACCTTCGAGCCTGTATCCACCCTCCTCCTTGACCCAATTACGGCTTCATCGAAGTTGCCAACTAAACTCGGCCAACAATCGAATGGAACACCGCATGACCTTTTCCTGCACCGTCGTAACTACAAATGTTATGAATGATGGACCTCTTTCCTCCTCACCTTCTTTCATTTTTCTCTATATATTTCTCTTCCATTCTCCCGCTCTCTCTCCATTTAATTTCTTTTTCACTCACATTACGCAACCTGAATGAATAGAGCTCTATACTCATTAACTGAAACTCTTTTATCTTGCTATTCTCTTAATTTCTAAAGTGCGTATGGCACAACAAATAAACAAAATATTTTAATTGGAAAAATATTTTTAGGTTTCCTTTTAAATTTTCATGGTTTCCCTGGTAATTATTTCTCCCATCTCTTTCAAGATTCTCTGTATTTCTAAATTTCCCTTTTGCACATGTTTTAATGCTAAATTTCCAGGGCTTTGTATTTACAATAATTATAATAAAAGCTGTATCAGTGTACATGAGCCTTGTTGACTTTTTAGCTTTTTCTTTCTTCTAGAAATCTGTCCTCTATTTTTCGTAAGCTGTATTCGTAACCATGAAGCTTCGAGCTTATTTTTAGTTGTAATTACTTTTATATGAGTGGAACGTATGAGATCGGATGATGTTTTTAATGTAATTACTCCAAATACAGGCATATGTAGGCTGTAATGAAGTCAGTTGGTACTTAAGATTGTATCCATGGTGAAATGGATTATGGAAGAGGGAGTGATGCAAGATTTGTGAATGAAATTCTGACTGATGACACGTGGGCCTATTGATTTTTCTCCTGCGTTGGGGGAAGACCTGACTGAGGCGACTTCAGATGCGAATCCCCTACGCACTCTGCTTACGCACCAGAAGTTACCCGCTCCATGAATGGCAAAGGTAGGCACGCGTCTGCCACTTCAGCTCTCCTTCCCTTTACTACTGTATACTTCAAACTTTACATTCACGCATCAACCAGCTTGGTTGATTCATCGCAAATACTCGGTCGGAGCATCACATGAACGCTCTTCCACCAAGTTTTACCTTGTTTATATCTTCAATCAAGTATATAATATACATATATTGGAGCTTGGGTGAAGCAAATGAAACATGATATAATATGACTATTTGAAATTAAGCCTACACTTTTCTTTTAGAAATTCCGCTGGAAAGTAAACTTTATTTAATCTCATTATAACAGTAAAACCTTATTGCTCCGTCGTAATCCTCTCACCTCTACAATAACATACTTGAGAACATTTGGCATAATATACCTGGTATGTATTGTTGAAGAGAGTTGATGACACAAAATAGAGACAATAGCTTATTAATTAAATCCCGTACGAAAATAATAAGAAAGCTCCATATTGAATAGAATGACAAAGAATAAGAATCCATATGTCATGAGAAGTTGGTAAATAAGTTTTGTATCTTGATGTCAAACTGAAGTATCATTGTACATATGTTATAAGTTGTAGTCGATAAATTTGCCGAGTCTCCTATGGTCTGCGTTTTTAAACAATGACATTACATATGCTTATTAGGTTTTACGAAACTCCTCCGAAAGTATATGCTATTTATTTCCAGGTTTGTGCTATTATAATTTGAAGAAATCTTAGTTTGTCTAATATTTTAGTAATCCAATACTTCTTTGTCGTGTATACCTTACAGCTAAAACGAGTCAATACAAACTACACCAGGAATTATTACTTCAAACGAATTAATACCTGGAACTAGCGCCTATTATCTTTTTGAAAGATCAAAGTTTTGGAAGTTCACAATAATCTTCGTGAATGACAACTTGCTGTCCAGTGAGAATGAGATTAGAAAGACCTACATCACGAAGGATCTATTATGAAGCATAAGCACATCTTTTTATTATCACTTGACATAATGCTCTACATCATCATTCTCAATTTCATCTTTCTCCCGATAACACATAATCTCTCTCTCACTCATCTTTTCCAAAATCAATATTTTTGCAAGATATAAAATACTGAGCAAGAATTAATCATTTAAATTAGGATTAATATTTGCATACTAAATACCATTATATGAATACAAGCACAAGAACGCTCCTAATTATTTATCAATAAATTTTACAGGAATATTTGTCTGTCACCAAGCATCGCAACACATAGAAGTTGTACTATACAAAGGTAGCATTGCTAAAAATGAGGTAAGCGTCCCGCATTTAAGCCCACCCGAAATGAAAACATACAAGATTACCATCTGCTATGTGTTACATTGACTGTACCTAATATTCAGGTATGTCAGTACATGAACCCTCCAAGTGTACAAGACTTCTTTATTTAGCTGGTGAAAGCATTAGTATTACTTAATTACGAATTATAGCCTTAATTATTGTATAAGTTGATTTTTGTAGCATGCCTTAGAAAGCCCCAATTATTGAAAATGGTGGGCGGGTAAGTAGGAAGGTGTAAGCAGTATATTGCAGATATCATGTAATTGGCAATGGGGAAGGAAAAACTAAGGAAACGGGAAAAATTCGTTGGAGCGTTAATTTAATTCCATCATGTAAGAAATATCATGCGTACATTGTATCCGTATTAGGTGGCTAACTACTAATGTATAAGGAAGGGAAATATAACATTATTTTACATTTTGTTCAGTGCTGAAGGGTTTACAAGGTATCTTTGAAATTACGTACAAGTGTCAATAAATGGCTGGACAGCTGTATCGGCCCATTATACATTTGCTCATGCATAAATATGAAACGGGACAAGTTTGTAATTCGAATACAACAACGGTCTTTAGGACATGTCTAGCTCTCCCTCGTTGACTTTCATTGGCTTTTTTGAATCTCATTTGAGCCTCAAAAGTTTGAGTTCTGTTGCGTGCTGTCAGCAGTTCTATACAGGATGACTTTAGTAAGGATTCATCTCTCAGGTCAAACCCACTTGGACGACTGGAAGTAAAATCCAATTAATACACGATTGAGTATAAATACCGAGAGCACGGAACGTGTCCAATTTTCATTTTAACACAAGTTTCCATAGTGTCAGCACTATTCAATTCTACAGGATCTTATGGTGGTGGAAAAGTTTATTTCTTCTATCTTTTGGTACAAAACTCGCTGTATTACCAGGATTTTTACGGGTTTCAAAAAATGTTTATCATATATCAAAATAACATTTTTGTTTATACAATCATATTGACTCAACATACTATCTCATCAGCCGAGACAGAGAAAAAACAAGAAAATACTACGGAAGTTTTATGGTGCTCCACTACTTGGAACCATCGTCATTGAATCCATGTCAAAGAGATAGAAACCTATGAATTGACCTTCGCTTTTGTAAGTTAAAGTTATTCTCAAAGAGAATTCTACGCTTCACCGAAATAACTTCAACTACAGTGGTCCTGTTTCTTATGTAGAGTTTAATGAATTTTCTCCTATGTATTCTCGCGGGGCGGAATAATAATAATAATTGTGACGAAACAGTGATTCGAACTTTGTGCTTCCGAACTTTTTTGTTTTTACACGCTCTACTAGGTTTTCTGTTTTCCGAGAAATTGTAATTGAGGAGAAGACCAATGTCCACAGTATTAATCAAAGCAAAAACCACTCGTTGGAAATCGGAAATATACAAAAGTTCTTCAAGAGTCCATTTTTGGCCTAAATACTTAAATGTTTTCATGCGAAATCATCAGACCAAATACAAATGATCACTCGACTGAGTAAGGTGCTCTTGTAAAGAAAATTTTATGGGAAATCAGTTGTCTATAAAAGCTGCTGGCCACTGCTCAAGATTAGTATTAAACACTCTTGTGCGTGTGACAGCGGCTATTTTGGCTCAACTATTGCAGCCCATTTCTCTTTGCGAACCATGCGCTTGTTCCGGATTACTACATGAAATTAACAGTAATCATCCGAACTTCATTGGTGAGTTTTATTCAAACGTTGTGGTTGGTTTTTAAATTCAGGCCCCGTATATTTAAGTAAATTTTTGGACTACCTAGTAATTTTGTAATTATTAATAGCCTAATTATTAACTAATATATGATTAATATACCAGTTACTTTCAGTATGATGTAATTATATAACTAAATGTATCAATGAAAATAAAACATTAAGTACATAGCAATAAATCTAATTAGTAGTAATATATTAATAAAATTTTAAAATATAAACCAATTCCTGTTAATATCTCAAATTCGAAATACTTGTGTTAGTTAAGAGATGAATTTGTGCACTGAACTCAACAATAATATATGATGAGCCTTGAGACACTTTTGTATGGTATATGCATATAGATAATTATTATTGAATTAATGTTAATGACTAATTAATATAATAACATATTTAGAGACATGTTTAGAGACCACCTAGTTCCTGTTTCCACTGACGTGTCAGCACAAATTACCTCTCAACCAGTATAATGACGTTACATTAAGAGCTGCATTATGTAATTATCCGATTCGTAAACAGAAGCAATATACAATTATTATGTTCGTAAATAGTTTGTTTATGATAAGATTTCTCCGTATGAAATTATTAATCGTAAGTGTACGCGTTATTGAATTTCTTTTACAATTTTTTAACAATCCTAAATAAAATAAATATAAAATTTTCAGATAGTTATGTAAACCATTAATTTCCATCATAATAACTATAAAATGGCTAATTAATCTTGTAATAAAAAGTACAGCTTGATCATTTCAAAACTTAAAAAAATGTAATCATTTGCAACTTTTTAATTGGTATTTTTTCAAAGCTGACTTCCTCTATCATCTACAGGGTAATGTAGAATTATGTAATGATATCAAGTAACGCCAGGATATCGACAGCCGATCGACTCCCCAATCTTCCTAATAATTGTATTAACCAAGCTCACCATCACCTCGCCGGCATAACCTCTTAGACCTCACGGAGCAATATCCTGATGTAAAATGATAAGTAAAAAACCGTAAGAAGCTAGGTTTGAGCTAATGAAGTCCGAATTCAAAAATTATTCATCATGTGTATGGCCTCATAAGCTTAACAAATGACCAGGTAAGAGTGAATTGATCGATGGAAGTTCCCTTCGCATAAACTTATAGGTGATCAACACGCCGCTGTCTTCCTAAACTACATGTTTGGTTTTAACAATCACCCTCCTTCCTTTAAGGCTTCAATCTAAACGGATTGTATTTTTTGTCAATTATGTAAAAGGATTCTAGGTAGCTCACTTGCTATCCGCAGACATACCCTTGACGGGACTTATCTGCGGCAAGGCTTCCTCAAATTCATTTCCTTTATAGTTGTCACCTGGACAGAAGCTCGTGTAAAAACAATGACTAACACCAACGATATTTTGTTCGTAACTTGTAAAACTTGCTTTACATTTCGTACATGATTGTAAGCATACTTGTTATTGCTTGCATAATAAGTATTGATCATATATGAATAACATAATGATTCACGTTTTGCTCTGGTTATTTTATACACTGTATATGGCATGGTGAAGAAGTTTCAAAGTTACAACAAATAGAGTCCATATAGATGAAAATCCAGCCACCTTGGAGAATCAAGATATAAAAATAGCAACAGTCTGGCTGTATATGAAGTATTACTAAAATGAAGGATAATAAAAATCGATTGTCTTCCATGAATTTATTGACACCGTAAATACTTATTATTGTGTAAGCAATAATGCACATAAGCTTGCAGACACTACAATAATTAACGCAATCAAATTATTGCGCATTAGTAAAAGCTTAATCATCCGGTCAGGTTATGACTTTATAGGCTATAGTAGACCTTTATCAGACGCCAGCGTTATGGGCGGCCGGGCGGCGTGTATTCTCACACAGTCCACATCCACAGACTCCACATCATATATGATTTGCTTACTTGAAAAACATATTTCTCTATACCAAGCTTTTGGGCAAATATTCTCAGTCTTCTGTATGCAAACTTATTTCTTTATTCTTATTAAAATTAAATTTAATTAAAATTCACAAAATAAGTTAATTGAATTCGAATCATACATACAAACTTACAGCCATTTCTAAGCATGTTCAGCTGCTTTATACTGCATATACTTACTTCATGTTAAGTTTCAGTCGACTGTACGTTTAATCAGTACATGTACAACAATATGGCTTCCAGCACGACTTTGAGAGCTGTCGATAGGTAAAAGGCGAGAATCGACATATTCATATCCCTTTACTGATGCCGAATAGTCAATTAATTTTTGCTGCATTTTCTAAGCATGTACAAACCCAATCTTCACTGTTTTTGAATTTTTTAATCATTATCATTAGTATAGTAAAAGGGTCATCCTATAGCAGGAGTCGACGGAAACAATATGTTTGTCTAATTAATGCTATGACTTGTTTCTAACTGAAATATCAGATAAGTTAATTACTAAAGAATGTAATATAAAACACGGGGAAACACATCCTAAGTATATTGAAGAATTCATTTATTAATATATACAGTATTACAATATACCTAATTATATGTATAAGGGAAACACAATGCGATGTGCCAATATTATTTTCCCCGTTAAACTCATATTCTTATCCATCAAGACGTTCACTCACTCACGTAGCCATGATTTCTGAGACACGTATCAAATATGATACACACTTTGAATCCCATCGACGACATGGGAGCGTCGTTGTCCGTTGAATAATTGCTTACGATTAGTCAACTGGTATAAATATATCTTTGTACATTTTACAAGACAAAATAATACAGACGTTCCATTTCAGCCCTAGATTATAAAAACTGAAAGACGAATCAGTGTTTGAAGCCATTAGTATTTGGAACCAGAGATTCATAATCCGTTCGTATTATTATAGGAAAATGATGTTGGTGAACGGTCGCAGGTGGGGAGATGCTTTTAACGAATTTGGGATGAATTTGTAATCATTCATCATAAAGGTCTATAACCGAAAACATTGCCCAAGTACATATGCTCATGTTGTCTCTATTCTGTCGTTTTAATGGTCACGGTTCTATAATGAATTTAACTGTTGGGGTTTGTACTCGCTTTGCAGTGAGAGGTAGCCAGTGTGTGTGTACTTAAATGTAGATGAAATAAGTTGGGTATTAAGACTAAAATAACTGATACTTTAATATTCTAAAATATAACTAGAATATAATTGGGCCGTACAATCGACGTGAACAATTTAGACTTAAAACTAGGGTCGTTTCGTTAAAATGAGATTAAAATCTGCAGAGAGAATGAAGATCAAGTCTTTTATAGACTTGACTTCAGTTTATAATTAATAATACAACATCCTGTAAATTCAATAACAAGCTTGATAATTTCCTTCTTTTAGACTTGACATTGTTCAATAATGAACGATTGGCACATTACAATTGTGCAACATGACCTAAATACTTAAGCAAAACTCATTTGACCGGATATTGCCTTTTATACTTTTACATTAAATTCATAATTTACCAATATTTTAATAAAACAGGCAATAAAATTGCCGTGAAGAAAAATCCTTCACAGAGATAATAAAACTAAATGATTATTTAAAATGTTGAATGTAAAAAAGTATATTTTTGTCTGTATATAAACGTATTTATAACTTGAGTCTCCAATTATTATTTCCATGCCCGTCCGAGTAAAGCCATGCACTTAATGTCAATAATGTTCAAGTAAAATACCTTTATACAACAAATACATTATATACATATCAAGCAAAAGGTATGTTAAGAAATTGTTTTTAAAATCCTGCAATAATCTTAGTTTTTAGTCGGAACGTGCGTTATGACTTAAAAATATTTTTCCTTTGCAGTCGTATGCTATCAATCGTAGGAAAATTTATACTTCAAGGGTTCAATCCTCGCCCATATTATTCCGATTTGTTTACAAAGTTGTATATGGAAATAAGATAAAGAAAGTATTCACAACGCCGTCATTGGTTCCAGCTCTCATATTCTTATTACTATCAAATAACATTCTTACAAATAAGCGCTTTATCTAGGAAATTTACTACCTATTTCTGCGATTCGATCTATTTTTAGACTTGACTGCCGGCTTATCTACATTGACATCCTTTAGGGTAATTTTATAGTTCATATAAGTTTTGCCATTACAATTATAAGACTCATTTATCTATAATTCCAGATCTTTCGTTCTTTTTGAACAGAAACACACGGCAGTATTTAAAAATTGTAGAGTTTTAACGGATTTACTTGAAATGCAACAAAAATCGTTGAAATTGTCTTAATATTGTAAAATAAGTGTTGGTCTGAATTCCACTGATTAGGTCTGAAAATGTTATAACAATTGCAGTCCAAAATAAGGAAAAAGAGAAGCGTGGAGAATAATAGCATATACGGTAACAGGGATCTCGTATATAACCTCAATCCATTGTTGAACATGGCAAAAGTTGGACAATCCAGTATTTCTATGTCAGGACGAAACTTCAATCCATATAACAACGCGAGTGACGAAGGAATAGCAGAGACGCAATATCCAAGAATCTGTAAACTGCCACACTGTAACTTATTGAATATTCTGCCCTTCTCTTCAAAGTATATAAGATAACATAATATATACATAGTCCGATCTATAATATTCCCAGGTGTAATTCTAATCCCAATCATCGTCTTATCTAACTTTACATTTACTGCATGTATACAAAGAAGATTTACAAATATTTCCTAGGCCAAGAACGTATACTCTCAATTTGGCTACCTACCTTGGATATATGCATTACTCAAATGCAGGGTGGATTGATTAAAATCAAAGTGATTAAAATCATTGATTTAAATCATGATGTAAATCAAGTGATTTTTTTTATATTAATCATTGATTTTAATCAAACTTTTTAAATTAGAGTTTCCCGTGTTTTAAAACCAATTTTGAATGCAAAACATTAAAATATAGTTAAACTGCATCGTATATTTACATTCCATGAGACATGGCATTGTCGCAGCAGCAGTCATTTTGGCATTGTATTTTTAGCAATCAACTTTATCTTAACTTTAGGGAGAAAATGGGATTCGGTGTGGGGTAATTTCGAAGAGGTGGTATTATTAAACAGCAGAGCTGTCCAAAATACATGGTATTTTAAACACGTATTTAAAATACATTTTTGTATTTTGACGTTCCATAATTTTAAAATGCATTTTGTATTTTTGAAGTTTTCTAATTTTAAAATGTATTTTGTGATTTGTATTTTGAAAATTCTCGATTTTAAAATGTATTTTGTAATTTTTATTTTGGGCATCGAAGAAATCATCAATGAGTTGTTTCACTACATAAAATTGCCCATATACTCTCGTCTTTGCAACAATTTTATTGAGTTTTATCCCAAATCAAACGAAATGTGGAGGTTTTGTCTTAAATATATGTATTTTACATGTATTTCAAGGCCTTAATTCAAGTATTTTGTATTTTCGCGGTAAAAATGTATTCTGTAACTATGTAACTTGTATTTTCATGAAATAGGAAATGTATTTTGTACTTTGTAATTTGTATTTTGCTGTAAATTAAATGTATTTTGTAACTTGTATTTTCATTTTATCAGAAATGTATTTTGTAATTTGTATTTGAAGACCAAGTATTTTGGACAGCTCTGTTAAACAGACAGTAAAAGAGCCAGGTGTAAACATTGTGGTGTGGAAATGGAAGGTTTGACAAAGCAATTAAAATTGCATTTGGAAAAACACTGAAAAAGTGTAGATGACGCAATACAAATTTCTAAAAAAGCATCGTCGTCTTTATGACTACGTAAATTTTTTCATTTTAATATTAAATGGCCCTGTTTTTGTATTACCTTTGATATTAGGCTTGTTAATTTTGTAACTTCAACAAAGTATAGGATTTTGGAAATAAAACAGAAAACTTGAAAGAAAAGGGCCAATTAGTAGTGTTTCTTACAATTTCATAAAATTTGTACTGGTTTATTATACATTATAGTTTTTTTTTGAAAATTTGATTTAAATCAAAAAAATCTGATTTTAATCAAATAAATCCGATTTTTTTGATTTTTTTAAAAAAATCAAAAAAATCATCCACCCTGGAAATAATACAGTTAAACTGATGTTATGTTGCAAACAATGTCAGTTCTCTTGCAAGTCCCTCGATGTTCTGTGCCGTCATTATTCTTCCCTCCACGGAGTGCCTGTAGTTTTGGTGAACAAATTACAATGACAGGAAATCTTTTTTTGGCTGAATTTTACAACTATACGTGTATTCTCATGCAATAAAATAAAATAAAAATAAATAAAAACTTTGTAACCTGAATATAAATTAAAATCGATATCGTAATTCCACATGGCCGTGGATTAACTTATTGAGGTGCAACTTATATTAAATTTGTTTTAAAATTTGTCTCTATTAAACTATTAAAAGATGGATAAATAAATTATTGCTCTCTAATACACTGGAACCTCGCTATAAGAGAACGCTATAAATCACCAAAATCTGCCTCTTATATAGAAATTCTCTTATTAAGAGGGCTCGTATGCATATAACCATGTATAACATGCGACCCCGAAGGATCTCTTATAGAGAGAATTCTCTTATATAGAGGCCTCTTATAGAGAGGTTCCACTGTAATTATAAATTTAATGAATTTAATAGGAAAACAATTGATGACTACCAAACCTCGTTATTTTACAAAACAGCTTTGCATCTAAATCGTATAATTTTTCCTACCAACCAACAGGATATGTACTAGATTAAAAATTCCAAAGAATTCATACTGACATTTTAATGATGGTTATTACCGAGAATTGCATAATGATTTCCTTTGACGTTATCCAGCTTTTCACCAATCCACCTATGAATGAAGCTATGCAGGCTGTAAAAGCGAGAATGGATACCAATTCAGAATGGCAAACGCAGTCGGAATTAAACATTTCTAGCAAAAACATTTGAAGACTACTGGCACTTAGCTCAAGATATAGATTTTCAAATATAACGGAAATTTCTTCAAACAACTTGAAGGCTCGTCCATGAGAAGTACTGTTCCGGGGACTATTACAGATAGTCACCTGCAAAAGTTACAAAAAGCATTAGTACTATTTAATACGAATATTCAAATTCGGTGCCGTTATATGGTTGACGTATTTGCAGTAGTCAGAAGATCAGAAGTTAATTCGTTCCTTTTAACAATAAATGATTTTCACTCGAATATCAAATTTACTGCTAAAACTGAAAATGAAAGCAGGATTTTATTCTTAAATGTATTAATAATTAGGAACAACATCAAATAACTTCAAGCAGCCATTTACAGAAAACGTACGCATACGGATATGTATTTAAATTACAACTCATATCATCATCACCTTAACAAACTGCCAGTCATAGATACCCTCCTGGTTCGTGCTTTTTCAATTTGTCATCCCGAACTTCTTCATGATGAAATATATCATGTCAAAGAAACTTTGACACCCGATGATTACCCTTTATCCTTAATCAAGAAACAATTTAGACGGACGGGGAACAAACTTCTACACCGGACTCTCGCTATAAGAGATCTCTTTATAACAGAACTCTCTCTGTAAGAGATCCATTTTGCCCGTATATCATACATAGTAATATGCATATGAGCTCTTTCTATACGAGAATTTCTATATAAGAGACTGATTTCGGTGATTTATAGCGTTCTCTTATAGAGAAGGTTCAGTGTACAACACATTCTACACACATATTGCACATTGTGGGGAAGACTTCTGTGTCATACACTGAACTCTCGCTATAAGAGAACGCTATAAATCACCAAAATCAGTCTCTTATATAGGAATTCTCTTATAG